>VYXF01002844.1:571058-631255 GCA_013397295.1 Polioptila caerulea | reverse complement strand
CGGCCCGGCCCGGCCCGGCCCGCGGGGTTTAGGCCGACCCGCGCGGTTCGGCCCGGCCCGGGGGATTCTGCCCGGCCGGTGGTGTTCGGCCCCGCCTGGGGTGTTCTGCCCGCCCGGGCTCAGGGCACACTGCTGCTCCCAGCTATCTGCAGCACACGGTGCAATCCTNCAGGTACACTCTTTATGCTACATTAGTTACTTACGCACAGCTGTGCTGAAGACTCAGAAAGCAGAACTATTCATTTCTTTGGAGATCTTGCTGTATCACTAGAAAATTTTATGCATTTTATGATAAAACACCACAATGAAATAGAAAGCTGAGGCCCCGAGAACATATTTAAAAGTATCTCCATTTTTTGGGCAGAGAATTTTTAGGTGGTGTTATCATAATGTCAGATGCCACTCTGATGACACAGCTGAAATCTGTGCACCAAGCAGTTAAACCATTAAATAGGCCGGTTTTTTCTCTTCAGTTGTATTTGCAATGCGTCTTTCAGAAGTTACATCTGTCCCTAGGAATAGTATAACATATTCAAATAATCTACCAAACACTTAAAAGTTCAAGAGAGTTCAGACCATTTGTTGTCCACATCCATCAGATTCTGAGTATTCTTGGGCAATAATAACAACCATAAAATGGTATGCAACCATGACATGACATGACATGACAATCCATGACATTGGATTACAGAGGTTTCTAGGACCTCTGCTCTAAGGAGACAGGATATATGTATTGATCAGAACTCTGTGTTTTTCAAAACACTTTTTTCCTTGTCTTTATTTAGGTAGGAGATAAAAATTCAATGGAAATTTTGCACTGGAACGAGAGAGGCATATGTTAATTAGCTAAAAAATAACATTTCATTAGAAAATCTCAGGCCACTCTTGCTAAATCCAGAAGGTGATTTCACTGGAACCTTGTTTGAAAAATACTTGGTATCCTCCTAAGCCTAATAAATTGTTCACCTTTCACATTGTCACTGTATGAAAAGAGCATTAAAACTACTGAGAACATGAAAACAACTGGAAGCTCTTCATTCCTTGAGAAGACTACAAAATTAATTTGACACAGCTCAACTCTAACTGCCGAATTTCTTACATTTATTTTAAATCAATAACCTCAATTTTCAATCACCTAAAGTCCATACCTTAAGCAGGAAAGAGCAACATGGACAGTTTGGTTTTATTTCTTTTCTGTTCGGAGTTTCATATAGACCCTAACTTTTGTAGCCTGACTGTTTTTATGTAGCTCACTGGATAAAGAAGACTTCACACAATTGATGCAGTAACCAGGATGAACTTGCATACAAAAGATGACCCAGGAAACCTGCAAGTGCCGAGTGTTTTCCCACACATATCATACTCTGGGGCAGTCTGGAGTCCATGCGGATAGAATGGACCTCACAGATCCTACGTGCAGCCACAGCTGCTGCACCATGGCGTGTATGAACATGGACCTGGTAAGGAAGGTCTGAAGTGAAAGGAAGACATCTCTTTATTCTTTCCTCAAGGAATGACAGAGGATGTAATATAAGTCTGGAAGGAAGGGCATTGCTAGAGAAGGTGAGATTAATGTGAAGTATTACATGAAATCTGACTGGTTTACATTTGCTGTGTTATTGGTCTTGAGCTTTAGCTCTGTTAACAGAGTAATGAGAGGAATGGGAATTCTTACCTTAGAAAATAGAACATTTTTGGGTGCTGAAATGCAAATAATGTGCAAATGACCTTGGGAAAACAAGGGAGTTACATTTTGGGTAAAAGTCTTCTAAAGGCTTAATAAAGAAAAAATGTGATGTATACATGTCTTGTGAACTTAAATTTTCCTGTGAGATATGTTAAATAAAAGTGTTTAAAAGCCTCCTGTGAGGTGGAAGACTGCCTTTCTTAGCATCACACAAGCCCTCCTAAGATGTGATAGAATAAGCAGAGAAGAGCTGTGGGAATTGCATAGAGGGGTTATCAGAGCAAAAACAAAAGCAATGAAGGAGCTCAGCAGAGATGGGATGGGTGCAGGAGCAGGCAATGGAGTGAGGCTACCTAAAACAACAGGAAACGAAAAGAAGCTGCTGTAGTAAGCAGGTGCCCGATATGTGGCTCTGGAGACAAGGAGTGTTGTGAAGCTTGGCTAGGGAGAATGAAATGAGAAGCAGCTAACATGAAAAGTCAACAGATCAGTAACTCAGATCAGACCTTGCAATCCAGAAACATTTAAAAAATTTTAAAGACTGAAGATTGCTTCATGAAGGGGAAACATTAGCCTAACACTTCTAGGAGGGAAAACTAAAAAATGTGAACTGTTTCAAAGAATTTTAGTAATGCTTTGAAAATTAGTTGTTCCTATCTTGTGTGCATACTTGTTTGTCTTTTTTTTTTCTAAAAAAGAATATTTAGTTATTGATTCATGAGTGAAGAGAATCAGCTCTCACACAACTGGAAAGTTTAATATAAAGATCCAAAGGTTTATAGGTGGAACTCAACCCAGCATTTTTTTTCTTTTACAGTATTCTCCCTAATTTAAATCTGACCTTTGTTGCAGCCAAACAAATCCTGACAGAAGATTTAAAGGTATTCGAGTTAGCCATATTCAAGCATATAAAAAAAAAAAAAAAAAAGTTTTTGCTCTGTCAGGTATTATCATTTTTAAAATTTAATTGGAAAACATTTTCACAACTCTAAAAATATTATCTGCAGCAGTACAGCATTACAAGCTCCAAAACTACGAACTTATTCAGGCATTTTGATTTTTATTAAGCCCATCTATGGAATATTTACTTACAGTAGCAGCCTGGCCCAATGAGAAATGTCACATGAAGCTTATATGCTGCAGCTTCATGGAAGAAGGAATTGCATTTGTCAAGTACAAGTTAACATTTAACTGACATAAAATGACACAGTTTGATCATTTTACTGAACTATGATTAACCATATTATCTCTGGGAATGCTTATGTGTTTCCTTAAAACTAATGATACTAAAATATTTTTCTTTAAAAATATATTTTCATTAAAACTGCAAGGATATGAAAAAAAAAAGAAAGACTAATTTCATCATGACCTGTGATCAAAATAAATAATGTGTCAGAATTTCTGCAAGAAATTCAGACTTCTGTTCTAATTCGTGCATCTGAAATTTGTAGAGATATTGGCTTGCAAAGTGATTCAAGTTAGAATGATCCTGCTCTTAAGGAGGTAGGTGTGGTGTGTAGGTGATGATACAAAGTGTCAAAGGTGGTAGTAAGGGCTTCTTCAAGAGAATATATTGCAAACTTCTGGACAAATACAGTTTCTTAAGGAAAACCTTTTACTACTTTTATATGGTCATTTAACAGTCACAAGTCAGAAGCTGCAAACTTTAATGTTGAAAAATGGATTTACTCTTACAATAAAATTTAAAGATATCCTCTTTGGCTTTCAGCCGTCAACCTTCAGAGAGCCCTTTTTCATTCAAGCCCCATTGATCTCTCCCTACCCAATGAGCCACATCACATCCAAGTCAGGTCTGAAGAGCGGTGTACTGAGTTATATATTCTCTTTCTGCTGTTGAAGATGAAGCGTGCAAAACAAAACTTAAGAGTTGCTGAGAGAAGCTGCCTCCCAGAGAGGCAAGTTGCCATTAATCAATTGCTGTCGTTAATAGGACTATTACTTCTCACAGATGTGCTTTTCAAGATACTGAGGCCCTAGGGTTTTGGCATTGCACAGATCTTGATGCATGCCATTGGAAAAGAACCTGCTCTTGCATGTGGCTGGCAGTAGTGTAGCGATTGCTGATTTCTGTTCTGAACTTTGCTTACTCTCAATAAATAAGATAAAACTGCCTAGCTAATGTGTCAGCCATCCCAGCTTTTCAGTCTATTGACTCTTATGGAGTCTGTTTCAACTCCCTTTTTTTATTGGGGTGGGGGACAGGTGGGGGGAGGGAGAGAAGAAAGGAAAAAGAGGAAAAAAACGAAAATGGGGAAAAAAAAAAAGAGAACGGTTACCCAGGCTGGTAATACTGAAAAATACCATCCTAAAATGAAACCAGACTAACAATTTTTTCCTAATAATTTGTTCCTAAACAAGACACACCAATCCCTTTCTTGGGAATACAGCTATAGTACTTGCAAAAAGGCACACTGTTGGCTTTTGCAAATAAATTTAATAGCATGCTTTATACCCCTCATATAAAAGATAAGTACTATGAAGCCAAATTGACTAGAAAAGCTCATACCAACTTCACTTTGTATTTTTCATTACGTTTAGTTTTAGTAAACTTCTAATTTGTACATACAATTCTACTGATATAAATATTTCTATCATCCTATTTCACTGACTTTAACAAAGATTCTGAAAAATATTATACAAAGAATTAATAGTTGAAATTTAACATTCAACATGAAATAATTTACACCTACACCAACACACCATACATTTGAAATCTTTTTTTTTTTTTGGTTTGTAAACTTTCCTTTTGCTTTGTTCATAAATGAATTTCATAATATTATGATGAATGCATTGCATGTTATCTTGGATAAACAGACACATACAGACTAGAATAATCCATATATTCAGGGAACCTAAACCAGCAATGTAAGTATAACCAAGAATTTTCTTAGGATATATACTTATAGATTTAAACTTTTACATGGATGTATGCTTAAGGTACCTATCATGTCTTGCTTGTTTTACCATTATCACAGCAAATGAAAAAATTTGCATTCTTTATTAAGTGCTTTAATGGAAATCTTAGATTGAGTCATCTCTCCCAATTAGGGGGTGTTCAAAAATATGAAATGGAAGTGTTCTTTACCTTTGTATTAATATGATGGGTTAATCACAATTTAGGGTTTATAAATGTGAAAAGGATAGACTGTCTTGAAAAATTAATGCCAGCAGTCTAATTAATCGAATAATCACAAATTATATTCTCTGCCAGTACTATATTTTCTAGTACACATAGAAATATAAGAAGTGTAATTTATAGCTAGTCCAGTAGACAATCTGCTTTCTATGTTACTGTACTGTTACTACCTCAAGTATCATGAGGTGTGTTAGTGTCTGTTGACCTTTTTGGACATTTTTTTTTTTAAAGGTGCTTATGAGAGCCAAATCAGCATTGTAGTGTAAGAACGTATCCAGGCTGAAAATATAAAACATTTTAAACTTTTGGTGGGTTGACCTTGGCTGGTCGCCACTGTCATTGCCCTACACATTTGTGATAGCAAATGGCTCATGGGTCAAAGTAAGAGCAGGAAGAGATCATTCACCAGTTCTTATCATAGGCAAAACAGACTAGACTTAGGGAAATTAGTTCAATTCATTACTAATCAGATCAGAGTACGGCAATGAGAAATGAGAAATGAGAAAACCAACTCTTAAAAATACTTCTCTGCCATCCCTCCCTTCTTCCTGGGCTTGACCACTCCTGAATTCTCTGCTTCTTCCCTCCAGTGTCACAGGGGGACAGGGAATGGGGTCTGCAGTCAGATCAGCCCATGTTGTCTCTGCCACTCCTTCCTCCCCAGGGGGAGGACCTCTCACTATTCCTCTGCTTCAGCATGGGGATCCTCCCATAGGACATCATCTTCCACCAACCTCTCCAACCTGAATCCTTCCCACAGGCTACAGTTATTCACAAACTGCTCCAGTGTGGGTCCCTCCCATGTGGTCACAAGTACCTGCCAGCAAACATGTTCAGCTACAGGCTCTTCTCCCACTGGGTCCACAGGTCCTGCCAGGATCTTGCTTCTTAGGGCATCCACTTGCTCTGGCAGGGGTCCTCCAGGGGCTGCAGGTGGATCTCTGCTCCACCATGGATTTCCATCCACTGCAGGGGAACAGCTGCCTCACCAAGTTTTGTCTGTTCCCAGATGAAAAGATAAATTAGAAAAAAAGTCATACTTGATTTGAAAGCCATTTAAACATCAGCTTACACAAAATGTCTTCAATCTGTGTTAGGTTCTATGGGGACAATCGTTCAGCTAATTATTTAATACATATCCATATAAATGTAAGTACCTAGAGCAAAGAGATTCAGCTCTGGATTAGGAAATGTAAATCAGCTTCAGGAATACCAGCAGCAAAGCTAACAAGAGATTAGCATAGAAGCTGCAAAGCTAACAGGGGATTACCTTTCAGAAGAGCTTACTAGTTTGTCATGAACAAAAATCGTAACAAAAAAGATGAGAAGAAGAATAACTATGAAGAAAAACATTTGGGGTAAAATTACTAAACTCTTCCTGCAGTGAATGCATGGCACTATATTTTTAAGTACAGACCTGAACATATACTTCACACTGGACCTTCTACCTCCAACGAGGTGCAAGTCAAGGGTGCTTTTTAAAGCAAGGTACTTTAAATGAATTTCAAAAGCTCACCCATATTATTCAGCAGCTGAGTTTCAAGCATGTTTCTCTCCAGAGATAGCTGGACTCCCATTGTAAACAGGTAAAATGGGTTTGCCTTAGAAAATATAAGGACAGTAGGGCAGAGACCTTGGCTGCTTGGCTGATACTGCTTCTGTTTCCAACACACACAAAAACACACACACACACACACGTATGAGTATAGAACCTAAATGATGCATCAGTCAAAAGAAGGGTGTACTGTTGAGCGGCACTAAGTACAAGAAGTTAAAAGGTTTGTAGAAATAACAGGCCATATAAATAAAATGTTAAAGCAGTGATGTCCTAGGGAATACTGGAAATTGTATTAGTGCAACTGAAGGTTGTCCTAAAATGTGGAAAATGGCACCCAAAGTTTATTTTGTCCACAGAACAGCAGAAGTGCGTTGGTTATTTCACAATATTCACTCTTATTTAAACATGTTTATGCTACAATTATGTCTCACTTTAAAAATCCCAAGCTCAACATGCTGAACTGTACTATCTATCTGCATGGCAAGTTTGAAAAGACTGAGAAAGCTGAATTCAGTTCAGATGGCGTCTCATCTGAAATCATTATCAAGGTTTTTCTTGTCAGTTGGATGCTTCAACTCTGTGTTCTGCTTCAATGGGAGCAAGCATTTGCTTTTCATTACCTCTGTTCCATAGACTGGGCAACAGACACTTGCCTGAAAAGTAATTTAGAATTCATTGGTTTTGAGAATATCAGATGTACTCAACATAACTGTCATATTCTTACCTGCTCTGGTTTTCTATTAAGTTATTGTTTTGATCTGCTTTTTAAAATTTTAACTGTCAATAATTATATGGTTTCTGTTCCGGAAATAACAGGAAAGTTATAACACATAAGGGATCTGAAAAATAATTGCTGTGAACTTCAGGTCCTTTCCTAACCAACAACAAAACTGCAGTCCCTTAGAAAGTTAAAGATTGCAAGAAATACCTCCATACACTAGGAAATTAATTAGGAAGCCTTCTCTTTGTGAAGCTGGGAATATCTCTAAAGCATAATAAAAAAAATTAGGAATTTCCTAATTTGTTGCTTGTCCCTACCATAGTGTCAATACATATGAAACATTGTACGTATTCTTTTCTGTCTAAACCAACTATTTTGTTCTTAGCTGTATGAGGAATTAACTTACTTGATATGTGCAATGCAAGGCACATTAAACACTTTAAGTATTTAAATTTCAAGGTCTTGATCCCAGTCTTGACTTTAGACTACAGACAAAGCAAGTAGAGCACCTTCCTTATCCCATTCACTAAAGTTCATGTATACGTCTCTGATTGTCTGGACTAAATCCACACCGAAGCATTTGCTCTTCACAAATGTTTCAATGAATCATACCTGTTACAGATGAGTTAGCAGCATGAAAGGGTATTGAAGTAAATCTGTGAGTAATCTGTCCAAAGACCTTTAAACCAATGTGAAGATAAATCGTTTACCATCCCTGTTGGACAGGTGTAAATTAAAATTATCCACACGAATTTACTTGAGATGCTAGATTAATCAAATTTTCCAATTAAATTATGCTGACATAATATTTGTGCCATGCATATTGCACATTATTTCACTTTTGGGTAAGTCAGTCTCAAACCATTCATTCTTGAAATCCTGCCATTATTATGCCTGCCTTAAACTGAAGAGTATATTTGTGGTGGTGTCACACCTTAATGGTGCAGATTAAGGAGGAGATGGATCTGTTTGCAAACCTATCTCCCCTATGCTGCTGTAGCCTTCAAGACAAGCCTGACCACATATTTTACCTAGAATTCTGTGCTTATTACTACTAAAACACAAAATAATACCTGCAACTTTTGAACCGCAACACTACCTTTAACATATAAAAATACAATCTTTAAGTAAAAAAAAATTGCATTGAATTTCCTATGGAACCCACAAAGTTGCTGCAACTGTCCTTATGGCAGTTCTGTGAAATGTAAACAATATTGTAGGCTTTACTGAGAGTCGTCTCAGACTCTGGGAGAACAATTTCTGGGTGATGGCAATTAAGCCTCCAATACCAAAGCCACCTGTTTCTATTTAACTGTGATGTACCTGCTACAGTTGCAACCCTCTACTGCAATAGTTACAGAATATGGTATCAGCAATACCAGAAAACAGCAATTATTTAAGAGAAAGCTGAAAACTTGGCTTTTTAATTCCCTTAACATATGGTTAGTGAACATTTCAGAGTCTATTTTCAGAGTCTGAAGTCTCCTATATGCTACTAAATAGTCTTGACTTAAATGAAGCTGTGAGTACTTTACATGTTATTCTCTGAGTGTTTAAATTCATCTTCCTCCCACCTTTTTTCCCCCCATGACACTCCTGAAAGATAGTGTCAATAATGCCACTGATTGTGTGTTCTGGAATATTCTTCCACCCACACAATACTTGTATCACTCACAATTTTTCTTTCATTATTAAAAATACAATAAGCACTTGTGTTGGAAAGACTGTAATTTCTGCCTGAACCTTCAGGTTCAGCTGGATTGTTCAGACTCCTTCTTGGGAAAAAACAGGGGCACCTATGATCTTACTACTTTTGAAAAGTAACTTTGACATACTACTTACTAAGTCTTAGTAACTTACTGCAATACAAACAGTTGGATGGCCAGATTCAGAAACAGCCTTTAAAAATGTCATTCTCATGCTTGCTGGTTTTTGGAGCAAGATAAAATGCTGATCCTAAAGACTTTACCAGATTTGAATGCTGTATTTTTATTTTTCTTTAGACAGAGTAATATTCTCTTAAGATACTCTCAAATTAGTTTGAAGTAAAAATTCATAAGTCCTAATGTATGTGCAAGAAAAAAGGAGCATGTACAAGTGCTTCTCTCTGGTAGCAACTTGGACAATGCTTACTAGTGTCTTTAAGAAAGGCAGCACTTTTAGATTTCAACAATTCTGGATACAAATCCTCCACATACACTGGATCTCAGTTGATTATAGCTACACATAATGAACTTAGGAAGTGTTTCTACTACACTCATTATTATTTTTCTTGTAGGTGAATAAAGTCAAGTGGGTTTTTTGTTTATTTATTGTTTGTTTTGTTTGTTGGGTTTTGTTTTCTGTTTGTTTGTTTTACCATACATGACAATGGATTTTAAATCATTTGGGTTAGATTGTAATCTGTACATGATACTCACTAGGTTTCTCACAACAAACATAGTGCTATTTCCTTTTTGGTCTATTGACCCCTGAGATCAGGCTCTCAGATAGTGTAAAACTTCTGCTCTGGAAGGTTTTCTCCCCACTTAATTTTCTTTCGTTTTCAACTCCTAATTGCTATATTTAGATTTGCTTCCTGGTTGGTAATTTCTTGTTTTCAATGCAAAGCCCACTTAGTTGGCTTAGGAAGTTATAAGGGATCAGAAAAATGGCAAACTTCTGTGCCCTCTGCAAATATGTTCTTCACCTGTTAGTTATGTTGCTAATGGAGCTATTTTTATTTTCCCAGTTTCTTTTCTTTTTTTCCCCTATGATTCATGTTGCACATCAGGGGATGACTGCTGTCACTTACCCCCAAGGTTAGTGTCCTGGTTAAACCACCACTGCCAGGCAGCTGCATGGATGCTTTGCCCACTTTGCATCACCTACATGCAAAGCTGTGATTGAGAGTTTCACCTAGTGCCTAGGGTAGTCTGCTTGCTAGTTGTGTTGGTCCTCATCCTTCTTGGTAATGTTGGGCCAAGACTATTTCCACTGCTTGATCGCCACCACCCTATCATGATAGTCACTCACAGATGTTGTGCAGAACTAATCTCTTCTGCCAAAACAAGGACTTTGGCAGAACCGCCATGGGCAGTTCGTACTCTCCTACATGTTGTTGGATTCATGGTAGAAATATTTTGATCTATTTTATGTTAGCATTTCTTCCAAGAGAGGTAACACATTGTCATGAGATCAGCTTTTCATCAATTCCTCTGTGGCCATTTTATTTATCCAGGTGATTCCAGGGGATTTCCAATACTATGGGATTTACAAAGGTTCCCACTAATTCTTCTTTTGATGCAAATACTTCTAGGATTGTCCACCAGAAGTGGTACAGCCTGAGTTCACCAGATCAAATGCATGATACAGTTCCAGATACACAGAGCAGTGCAGGCTTTAGTTCATTGGTACCACTGACAGTTTTTCCAGAGACCACTGCCACCTCTGCTTCGAGGAAGTCAGAGGTACCTCATTACTCAAAAATAACACATTGGTAGCTCAACATATTTAAGCTGTATACCTATTACCATCCACATAGACACATATCTTAATCTACTCTTGCATCATAGTATGGGTTTGGTTCTTCATTACCTGTG
Organism: Polioptila caerulea; assembly: GCA_013397295.1. Classification (NCBI taxonomy): domain Eukaryota; kingdom Metazoa; phylum Chordata; class Aves; order Passeriformes; family Certhiidae; genus Polioptila; species Polioptila caerulea. The sequence goes on along the minus strand of VYXF01002844.1, from coordinate 620,551 downwards.
TGATAATTGAACAGAATTTGGGTGAGACTGAGATGCTGATGGTGAAAGATGTTTTTATTACAGACTTTTTATGCGATTTCCTGCTATGCAATCTAAATCTCAGTGTGTCGGAGTTCTGCAAACAATGCTATGCATAAGGCTTTTCTGTTGGTATTTCCCAATTTGTATGCTTGTTTCAGTTTGCAGTCCCAGTGATCTCTTTATATGTTTTTATTTGAATCTTTCACATTAAAAATGCAAAAAACATGAATGTACAACCAGCTGCTTTCTAAATCTACTTAGTTACTTCTTGAAAACATTTAACTAAAGCTTGTGATACAAGCACACACATTCTACTTTTGCACATTGATTTTGTTGATAAGTTTTTCTTTTATTTTTTTCCTGATTGTTGAAATCCTCTGTTAAATATTGCAAAACAGAGCATAACACAAGAGACAAAAGTAGCACTGTATGTTTTTCTATCTTCAGAAACAGTTGATAAGAAGGTATAAAGAAAGAAAAATAGGCAATTTTTATCCCAAAGATGCACATTAAAAGATCTGAGATGTCAACCATAAAATTATAAATGTCCTAATGACTTCAAGACAAGTTACAATGACAGTGGTTCCAAAATTCATCAAAACGTTTGTGGTTTTTAATTATTGGCGATATTATGTATCTACATGGATTATGGTCAGCTTTTGATGAAATTGTTTAGGTGAATAAAGGTAGCTGTAAGTCTTATAAATTTGTTATTTTGACAGTTGTTTTTTTTCATACAATGACATGTTTAACAATTTAAGTAGCTTTAACGAAGTAGATCTAGAACAGCTACATCCCATGGATCAGAATAATAAAGGATCATCAAATCAGAGTGCTTCTGGTGGTGCTCTGCTGAAAGCAGCTAAATGCTACTATTGGGCATTTTTGTTACTGTTCTAGCATGAAAAAACTCCTTAGACATACTGCTGACAAAACTTGGAGACTGTTTTGTTACTTCGTGTTATCATCACCAATCTTGTTGAATCACTTAAATCACATAGCAGGTGTAAGATATTCTAGAACACAGTGTTTTATACATCTATAAAAAATAATTTCAGTCCTTGGTCATGTACAGGGGAATCCTGAAAAGGATTTACAAAAGAAAAACTGTTCACAGTAACCTCAGCGTAAACTGATCCTTGGCTGTAAACAAAGAAGTGGGGACTTAATCTCTCAGGGTGATGTGGCTGACTGCATTGTTGGAATACTTCATATTCTACTGCTGTTCATGTTCAACAAATTGAGGAAGGCAGAGAAAAGAGTCAAAAATCACTGAGTGCTGAGAAAATGCCTTGGAGGAAGAGACTTAAAAACTTAATCTGTTTAGCATGTCGAAAAGAAGATTGAAGGGTGGCTTGACACAATGCATAAGTATTTCCTTGAGGAGCAGATACCTGGCATTAAGGATCTTTCTATTTTAGCAAAGAAAAGCTTTAATAAACCATAATAACTAGAATCCAGACACAGTCAATGTAGAAAGAGGACATGAATTTTTTAAAAGAAGAATGTCTGTGCACTGACTCAAACTGATGGAAAGAGACAGAATCTAACTGGATTTTTGGTACAAGACCAAATGTCCCTTTAAAAAATAAACAGTTGGCATCAACTGGCTGAAATTTGGTGGCAGATATCATACATAAGGTCACAGTAGGTGACATAATGCTCCCTTCTGGCCTTAAACACAAGTAAAAAAAACCTGTATGAAGGTTAAGTATTAGAACTACAAAGCAGAACCACATTTGCATTCACCTGCGTGTTTCAGGGTAGACGCTAATAATTAGTTTCATTAGTAGATGCTAATAATATGCATCTACCTCTTTAAGAGTTGAACCCTACAATCAGATGTCTGAGTAGAGTATTATTACAAACAAAGCTACTTAATTCATGTAGCATAATCAACTCAAACAATAGTATGCTCATTAAGTTGGAGTCTTGATGTTGTGTGGACAAAATCTGAAAAGCAACAGCCAAATGCAGGAAAATACAGTTCTGCTTCTGTCCCAACAAGAGCAATTCACTTGAATCTTTCATCAAGTAGATAACCAGGAGATGAGCTTTTAGCACACATATTCTGTCTTGCAACATGGTTGCTCCTATTCCTTATGCACATCTCACCTGCTGGAGCACTTTTTTCAGCAGAAGAATCTAGTGTATGTAAAGGACAGTTGTCTTTGAAAAGGAACTTCATGCAACTGCATGAAGCCCATTTGAGAGCCCAGAAATTCTTAGCAGGTTATAAATGACTGTACATGATCTATGTGGACAGATCTTCTGCATCAGGAGGCTGGCATCAGCAATGCCTGGCTCCCACCTAACCCACCATATTATGTCCCCTTCACCTCTAGAGCATGCCAAATTAATCAATGGTAATCAGTCCAAACTGTCCAAAACCTTAGTTTAAGGGCTGTGTATTAATTTCAGTCCTTCTTCTTGCTTAGATAAATCAACTCTGTGCTATTCTTTTGCCTGTAATTTTCATTTACTTGTTAAAATGTAAGAGTTGGTCCAACTACTTGTGTGATTTGGCCAAATAAACTATAAGAAAATCAAAATCCGTAGCAAATTTTTTTTTTTTTAATTTTTTTTTTTTAAGTAGTAGACAATAGAACCTTGACTGGATATCTTAACTTATACTATCCTATAATACTAGTACATATAGACTAGGAAAGAATATCTGGAAATATTTGCCATCTGTAAGAAAATTGAGGTAGGTTTGATTCCAAATGTAATTAATGCAAAACAATCTTAAACTTATTTACATATTTTCTTAAGGAATAAATGTTAATTCTATTACTAGAATGCACTATACTTTGCAGAGAAAAGAATTAGTGCAACAAATTAGCAAAGTCAAAATTCATATAGTAATATTTTTCTCTATGGCCAAACCTAAAACCTCATGGTCTTAAGTTCTAATACCTAGAAAAACTTTTTTCATTAATATATTTGTCTGATTTAAAGCTAGAGCTTCCAGGCACACCAAAATATCTTGCTAGTGGTTATAATAGATTTTAAACCCTGTGAAATAAACAGGAATATTTTTGGGTGACTATTTACTGCTACATCACAGTAATCCAGAATGAATAATAGAATTGGTACAGAAAAAGGAAATTTAAAAAATTGCAGTGTCAGTATCTCCAAAACAAAACTCGAAGGCAAGAACTTAGTATTCCTTTTTAGGAATGTATGTTACATAATGCCTTAATAGGAATTGAGTTTATTTGAATGACTTTTAAAACATTTAATTCAAGTATTTAAAGGACTAGCTGACAAATTTTAGAGGAATTATTTAAAAGTACACATAATAAATGGGTATTCTTATGTCTGTATAGTGAGGTCCAGAACATTTTGATATCAGAAGTGCAAGACTTCATAAGTAGATTTTGGTGAGACGCTTCATGACCAGAATTAAAGGGCTCATAATCAATATCTAAATTACATGTTTATGACTACACTTAAAGACTTCACAGTTCAGAAACTGATGGAAGGAACTTGCCCTTGGAAATAAGTTGACACATTGCTTAGTTTGTTTCTAGAGGTAATTACTATTATCTTGGGGTTTTTCTCAGCAATGCCTCAAGGGCAGATGAGTAAATCAAGTCTGTTTTGATAACTTGCATACAAGGTACCTTGTTAATTGCATTTCACCATAAAGCCAAGGCACTTGAATACTGCTCGGGTAATTGATCTCCAAAGTGCATCATCTATGTTCTCTCCTCTACATATTTCAAGGGACGTAGGTGGCTCATGAGAAACATTCTTCTCTCACTTCACTTTTGAGGCAGTCTCACCGTTCTTGAAATGTAGAAAAGGAGAAATACTTATGATTCACCAAGTCCAAAGGCTAGAATTAGACAATGTCCTTATTCAAGCCTCACAGGCCCTGGATGAAGAGAAAAAGCTGATTCCCCTTTCTCTCTGCATGCATCTGCATAATTTCTGGGTACAGCATGGCCCCTTGTGAGATAATATACATCTTTTTTGCAAGAAAGCCATCCTTCCTGGCTTAGCAGAATCTTTGAAGGTACTTGCCAGTGGCAAAAGCAGTTGTAGCTCTTAAGGAATGATCACAATGGTCACTGTAATTACCACTGCGCATGTTGGGGCCCTAACAAGATTGATTCTGGATTGTCAAGACTTCACTGTAAAGTTGTATAATCCCTATTTATACATTAATAAAGATACTTCTGACTCAGGACATTGCTTGTGAAACACGGCACACACAATGTGATGGTTCAATTGTTGACATATTACAGAGGTTCACATGGCAATCACTTGTTTTCTCCTCTAAAACCAATGGATTGATCTCTTTGAATGCACACTACAAAAAGCACATGTCAAGTGCAACTGAATAACACAAAAATAAACTTGAAAAACATCTAAAAGATGAAGCTTTTGCTTTGCAGCTATTTAATACTGTCCTCTAACTGTCCAAGCTTTAGTACTATATTGAATCTTCCCTATCTGTAGGCACAATAGAAATAATAATCATTTTGACATAATTCTATCATAATAAAAATTTAATAGTGTGTATGTAATTAAATAAGACTTTGTATAGCTCTTTTCTTTTATGGTTACTATGGTAGACACTATAACTGGTTACTGATAAAATGAAAAATTAGTATCTTTCTTACAAGGATCAGAGATAGGGAAAGCATAGAGTGCTTTTAAAGGCTTACTGATCATACAAATACTTCACTAATTTTCTAAAACAAGTCCTTCTAAAGAGAAAAGAAAATTTTTTTTAGCTTACATCTCCAAATATGTCAAGGTAATCTTTTTAAGATTAATATGAAGTTAATTTCAATTAGTTAGGTTGTGACTTTATAGTTACTGTAGCAAAATCATTATATTTGTTCCTAGGCTGCATACCCAGAATGTATACTGAAGGCAGAGAAATACCATAACATGAATTAGGGAAGTGATCTGAGCAAGGGACACCTAGAGTACTAAGGCTACAGGGTATTAGCTCATGTCGAGATGAGGTGTAGTTTACTAATCTGTTGCATTAAGTAGAAAAACAAAAAACAAACCTCACCACTGCATCTAGAGATGAGCTTTTCAATTAGAATGTCTCTATTGCCTTGTTCTTCTGTTTTCAGACATCACAGGCAGAGCTGTCTGCCGTCACCTGCTGGCTTATACACCCCAGGCAGGGAAACTTTAAACCTATGCAACTTGTAGGCAGCTGATGGCCATTATGAGTGCCAATGTGTGGAAGTAGTATCAAGTAGCTAGTGCTGTAAATCCCTGCCCTGAATGCTGTATACTAACACCTATGTGCAGGCAAGCTTTGGTAAGTCTTTTAATATGACTGCTAGGTCGAAAATGTGTTCAACTGCTATTTAAAGTGTCTTCAGATAGGACTTTGCACAGACCAGAGTTAGCAGTGGCAGAACACGAAACACAAATATCTCCACCTCTGAGGTTGGAGAATAGGTCAGGACATGAATGCTCATTGAGTAACACTTTTGATAACTCAAGTGAAGCCAGGTGGGGAAAACTCATTCTTTACAAGGATAGGTTGCCAGTCTGCTAAGCACCTTCTTCTGTTACATGCTGTTGCCCAATAAATCCTTTATATTCTTGAAACAACATAAGAGCTTCCCTGGAGGTGACAAAGTTTCAGTCTCAAGTAGGCTTTTATCTGCTTCACCTGACTTTTATGGCAAGTTTCAAAACTTTTCCAGTGACAAGCAATTCCTCCTAGAGTTAACCCCTATCTTTTTTAATTTTTTTTTTTCCTTTCTTCCATTTTTGTCCTTAGTTTTTGCATTTCTAGATGAGACAATCAGAAGTTTCTCTGCACTCCAGGTTTTGATTTTCTCACTCAGCCTTATGACAGGATGGTGTTACCAAGGAAAGGTTTCTTCAACATTTGCAGAAATACAAACTCTGACTGTTTCATCTAAACAACCCCACTAACACCGGTATCTAATTATGTCAAATATATAATTTTTGCTGGATATATAATACAACTTGTTTACTACTTAAAATGGATTACTATATTCTTAAAAATAAAGTAATTATTTTTTAAGCCATTCGCAGTGTTGTTCCTACTCAATGCTGCTGTTGTAATTGTTTCTCTAGCTGTGGTTTTTAGGCTTAGCACCTATGGGCAACTCACTACCACACAGCTGCTTGCTCAGCTTCCCCATTCCAGGGAGATGAGAGAGAGAAACAGAAGTGTAAAAGTGAGAAAAGCTGTGGGTTGAGATAGAGACAGTTTAATAAGTAAAGCAAAAGTTGTGTGCTGAGAAAATTAAAATAAGGAATTAATTCACTTCAGCAGGCAGATATTTTTTCATTTCAAGGAAAGCAGCACTTTATTATATGTAACAGTCACTTGGCAGTACAAATACCATAACTCCACGTTACATCTCTCCTTCCTCCATCTTCCTCTGGCTTTTTTTTTTTTTGCTTTACATGGCATCCTGGGCTACAGGATATCCCTTTCATTGNAGCACTTTATTATATGTAACAGTCACTTGGCAGTACAAATACCATAACTCCACGTTACATCTCTCCTTCCTCCATCTTCCTCTGGCTTTTTTTTTTTTGCTTTACATGGCATCCTGGGCTACAGGATATCCCTTTCATTGTCTGGGATCAGCTTCTTGGGCACTCCCAGCCTGCTGCCTGGCAGAGCAACCTGAGAAGCAGAAAAGGCCTTGATGCTGTTCATCCCCATTCAGTAGTCAATAAAATGTCCCTGTGTTACTGAAACTGTTTTGATCACAAATCCAAAACATAGCACTATACCAGCAACTTTGAAGAAAATTAACTCTATCTCAGCCCAAACCAGCATAATCTTACTCCTTGTTCCACACTGTTTAGGTCATTCACAGGCCCCACTCTATCCCATAAGTTTTCATGAACCATTAATCCCCTTGCCATCCTTTGATTTCTGTAGAAACCAATCTCTTAGTCTATGAGCCACTCCTGAAACATGACCACAGAGTTCTTTTAGCCTATGACTTGGGTCTCCATCTGTTCTGGTGGTCACTTGGGACAGGAGAGATGATGTGCTGCATCATGTTTCTGGGCACCAAAGCCAGCTCTGTCCAGGTCACTGCAGCACTTGGACTGCTTCTTGTAAGTCTTTCCTCCTACTGTACTACTTAGCATCTGTTAGCCTGCTGGAAGCTAGGGCATAGGCATACCTTGAACTGTTCACAAAACCTGTGTCAGTGATCTGGCTGACATTTCTCAGCAAGTTTTGAAGACTGTGCAAATTTCTCGTGGGTAATGAGAAAGTGCCAAACTTAGTTTCTTCCATTTCTACAAAACTGGAAACAGCCCTGTAGAGAGCATTCTAAGCAGATGATTGTTCACATGAAGAATTTTTGCCTAGTCTTAAATGCTCCCAACAAACCAGGCTGAATGTAATCATGTGCTGTGATTGCAAGTGAAATGAGTATTATTAAAAAAATACTTTCATTTTATGAAGAAACATGGAAAACTATAGAATGTCCTCATCTTTAGTAGTGAGAATTTCTAACAAGACTTAAGGAGTCCATGTGGATCCCCTACACCAGGCATTACAGGAATTAAGAGAGAAGTGAAGAGGAAAAAGAAGGTACCAAATGTTACAATACTATGTTTTCTTGAAAACTAGAGGTTTTATTTATCTTTATTTGGTAATACTATACGAAGTGCCTATGAGGCTGCTAAATTGGATGCCAACACTCAAGTGTTGATGGAAGAGAATTTGAAATTGTTAGTTGTCTTTGTTCATTATTTAATTACAGAAAATCTCTGGTCCAGCTCTCCCTCTTCCCTAATCCTTTATCCTTCTTCCAAAAAAAAGATTATCTAGTAGAAAGTAGATGTTCCTCACTGTCACTGTGACCACATCTACATTTCTTAAGTATAATGCTTATAAATAATTTGCAACACCTTTTTTAAAGGGCGATTAAGCTCTATGTTTTATGATCTGTAATGATATTATTTTCAGCCCTTCAATGTGCACCTTAATATAACAAGCAGTAAAATTTCTAATTGACCAAATAGCCATGATATTAAACCAGAAATATTTTTCATAGTTTAACAATTTCTCAAAATGTATTCTACAATAGATTAATCAATCAAATAATTGAATGAATTCTTCCTAAAAATATATTTTGCCTTTACCTATTTTGAACAAGATGACTTATAGTGCTGAAATTTGATCCCCAAACCATGTTATAAATATGTTTCCTTTTTGTTAATTAATTGAATTTCTTCCCTCTCAATTTTTTTTTTTTTTTTGCCAGAGTAATAGTCATTTCATGTACAGCTAACCCTGGCATTATAGTTTACAGGGGAAAATGACACTAATTGCTTGTTGGTTCTATAGCCCATATCAATCTTTTTTGATATACATGCCAGCTAACTGCCAAGGAAATTCCTTCTTTCTGGCCGGGACCCCTCTGAGTAGGGGTATGTACACAGGTGCAGTCAGACTCATACCTCTTGTTAGAGTCAGACCAGCTAGGCATTAACTGCAAATGTAAAGAGAATTTATATCCCACCCTGAGCAAGTCAAATAATTTGTGCAATACCCACGCAGCTGCTGCGACATCGGCCTTGCTGTAGCTGCACTGTGTGGCCAAGCTGGTTGTGTTCCACTGACATGATCAGGAATCTGCAAACTCAATAGCAGACAAACCCATGCGTCAGTGCTTCACATTCCCTCCTTGTACCATACTAAAATTGAAAGTTCAGGTGTCACGTTTGAACAGTATAATCGAAGAAATCTGATTTCCAGATTCCAGATCAAGTTCATTTCCCTACTGACTGACTCTCACCTCTAGTAATGCAGCTTCAGCCTAAAAAGGTCATAAAACAAAATTAAATTGCTAGAAAAATATAAAGTGTTCTTAGTTAAAAAAAAAAAAAAAATCAGCCTTAATGCCATCTATTTTATGTGGGCAGAGCTGCTATAGACATATTTGGGGGCACAGTTTGATGAAGGACCCTTGCTCTATGCAGTTTTAAACCCAAGATGATTTCTGAGCATGATTTACAGCTTCTGTAGGTTATATTTAAGTGCTTACAACTTTCAGGAAAAAACATAATTCAGCAACAGATCAGGATAAGCTGCACTGGAATTGAGGCAGAAATAGTATATCCTGGATATAAAATAATGGCCTGAAAACTGCCTGAGATCTCGGAGGAAAAAAGCCAACACCTGAACAAAGAGCATATCTAGAGGAACTAAGCTGCTAGTAAAGTTGTTTTATTTGTTCTCCTTAGAACAGAAGGCTTCAGCTGTTGTTCAACCTTCATAAGATGGAAAGCTTTTCTAGTAGCAGGTCTCTGCTGCTTCATCTGCAAAGCCTTAAGAATAGCTCTAAGAATGTGGAGTAAAACACAAAGCTCATGAATGTCTGAGTGGATAAATATATGCAAATTAGACCTTGTTGTCAGACAAATATCTACTGCATCACTTAATACAATCTGGGTTCTTGACTGCTCTACATAAAACTAGGAAATGACTACACACAACCAACTTCCCTGACTAATTTAAAATGAAAATTGCTCACTATACTTGAAAGGTTTTAATAAATAAAAATGATCTGCAGGTGATATGAACTGGGAAGCTGCTGACTTATACAAGGCAAAACTACCAGTTTACACCTTCTCAAATGAGATAAAACCAATATTTACATCTAACTAAAGTGCAACATGTAAGAGCTTCACCTGTATTAGCAAAAGAGAAATAAGTGCGGCTGAACCTTTCCCTGAACAGGGACATTTCACAATGCCTGTCAGATCATTATATATAAGCAATGAAACTTTTTTCCTGAGTCTCTGGAAAAATCCAGTCTTGTAAATAGCTTCTCTAACAGACAGAAGCCTTAACCTGAAGATGAAGAGTTTGTGGAAACAGTATAGCTTAGGAAGTTTCTGCCTTGACAAGCTGTCACAGCTCACTGTCCTCTGTTCAGCTATTTGGTGGATTCCCCTGTGGACTGAGGGCAGCTTAAAATATAAGAGTACAGAGACAAAAAAAAAAAAAAAAAAAAAAAAAAAAAAAAAAAAAAAAAAAAAAAAAAAAAAAAAAAAAAAAAAGGAGGGAGGGAGGAAGAGGCACCAGTGTTTAAAGAGAATATTTTGGTCCAGGTTGAACCTGGCCATGCAGTCATTTGGTTTGAAACAGCTGACAACCTACCAAGTTGCTGGAGAAATAACAAGAGCAGGCACAGTGAGGGTTTGGGAGGTGACAGGAGCTTTTGAGATCAGCATTGCCACTAGAGCCATTCATCCAAAACTAAAAGAATTATTTTCATATCACAAGATGTGAATGACAAAATGAGAATCAAGTGTTATGGCTCAAGAGAAAAACTTCTGACCACTTCAAGATACACATCTAAGGAAATTAAAGACATCATCTGATTTAAAAATCAGTGATTTTAAAATTAACTAAAATTAAAATAGCCTCATCTTTTCATCCCAAATCAACCATGCTCCAGTTACAAGACAGACAATTAAAAGTTAGTAAAGGACATGATTTATTCACCTGAAAGTGTAATCAATCCATTGCAGAATCTACAGTTTTTAAATAGATATAAGGATTTTACAGGCAACTCCAGAATTCACTGTAAAATTTTCTACAGTTACTTTAGAGAAAATCAAAATAATCCATTGATATTTTCATGCTTCAGGACATGTGCAGGGACTGACTGAGGGGAATTAAGAAAAAAAAAGCTCCTAAAAATAGGTTACCACATTGTTCTTGCATTTTTCTCAAATTTACACTGATTGTTGTCAGACAGAATACATTAGTTTAGAATGGTCAGCATTCCCATCCACTGTAAACCAACCCATAAATGTCATACAATGATTTTATTTGTGGCTTCTTATACGACCTATTTTGCTTATAACATACATGTATCTTCTTACCTCTAAGTATAAAGAGACTATTTAAAGAAGCATGAAAATCTGTGCAAGTCAGACTTGTTGCCCATCTAGGACCATAATTAAGTCAATGAAAAAAGGTTCTGTAATGGCTGGGGAGCAAAAATTTGCATAATGGCAGTTTCCTGTAGTTTTTCCTAAGAACACTGCCATGATTTCTACCACCCATGTTGTGGGCTGCTTGTCTTGAAGGAATCTTAGCAACCCCAAGTTACTTCTTTACAGAAATGTGTTTAAAACCTTGCATAATCTTAAAACGGCCCAGTGATAAATGGCTGCCATTGGTAAGGAGCAAGTGTTTTGAAAAGTGCTAAAACTAAATTAAGGACATAAAATAAATGTGTGAACAAAAATCCAAATTTGGAGGAAAATATATTGAACAATATAGGGAACATACAAAGTAAAATGTTCCAAACAATCAACAAGTAATGAAGTCTAAGTTTCAGTGCAAGATATATTGAATGTACTGCCAAGCAATATCACTTGGTTAAAGATTCAAGAAAAATATGTGCTATCTTTAATGAATGGCACTGAACTCATCTGACTGAGGAAGGATCTTATGCAAGCCAAAAGAAAACCTACAGGCTTAGGAATAATTTAAGAAATGTTTCATCTGGTAGTCTGTAGTGACACATAGTTATATGTCAGAACATGGATATAAAACCCTATGTGTGCGCACAGATATTTCTCAGCTAATTAATTGCATTCTTCCTCCCTGCTGCTGAAATTTCCTAACAAGCCTAACAAAGATAGGTGAAAACAAAACCCAAAATGTTTTCTAGGCAGACAGCTCAGAGGCAGAAAAGCTTTACTTTTATACAGTACCTGAGATTTGAAACTTAAATAACTGAAATACTTTGAGAGAGATTTCATTGGATTTCTTTAGCTCTTTTTTCTCCCCTATGTGCACTGAAGTAGAATTTCAGGACTGCTGAGTGATGTCATTTTACTTAATAAAACTAGCTGGAAGGTCTTTGAAATTTTATGGCTTCTGCAGCATAAAAAAATCAAAACCACGCAATATTCCCAGTCCTTGGTAGGAGTTCCCAGAGGAAGGAATTAGTTTTCGCTTAACCACAAGAGTGCTTAGGTTGTGGGCAGAAAGACACAGGGAGCATCAAACTAAAGTTTGTTTCTGAAAATGCTAAGACTCGTTTGATGTTTCATACTTTGAAGAGAAGCTTAGCTTTGCTGAGGACGGAAGCTGCAGTGAAGGATGACAACTTGTTCAGAAGTGCTTTGAACAGAACTTTAGCACTAATTACAGCAAAGGCCAGGCAGAGACCAAGGCACTAACATTTTTGCTAAAGATGCACAGCAGGAACTAAGGATGTTTTGAAACAAAACTGATTGCCAGAGCAAAGAATTTAGTCTTCATGTTATGTAGCTTCTTTTCTTCCTTTTTTTAGGATTTTTGCTTTGTTTTTGCTGTACTGATGGCTTGAATGGCTTTAAATGTTTCTGCAATAATTTTTAGTAATATATCCTGAAAATTATGGGAAAAAAATGAATAAAGTCTGTAACTTGGATTTTAATACATTTAAGAGATATTAATTTGGATTAATTTCTCTGTTTCCAGTTTCTGTTGATTTTTTTGCTTTGAGTGTTTGAATAATCTGTGTAATTTTACGAGAAAAATTATGTCTAAAATAAAAGACTGAAGTCTGTCAAAATTAAGGGGACAAAGGAGAACTCCATTGCATAATTCATTTTGCCATCTAAAACTCTGAAATATCATGGAGTAGGGAAGAATTGTGTTAGAAAAAATGATTGGAAAAATTAGAAGTAGTTACTGCAATAATCAGGAATTAGAAGGGGCCTCCACAGTCCAGTCCTGAGGTATGACAGCTCAGTATAGCTCTTCTTGGACTGACTTGTATGAGTTTTTATGGCTCTTTATACTTCATTTGGTGGCCTCATTCATTCAGATCACCACTCCTGCAGTTCTTAAACATCATAATTTTAGATGAATTTTGTTGTGATCTGTTCAAAACCATTCTTATGCACTAGCATCATCATTTAGTTCAAACAGTTCTCCCTCCCAGAACATGCTGACCTACTAAAAATCCTCCTTTCTACCAAATCAGACATGTCATTTGTTTATTATTGTTGTGGGGGGTTTTTCATTGAATTTCCTAGTAAGGGTTAGTTGGTCCTCAAAATCTTGGAGGATTTTTTTGACTTGAATTGGCAATGGAAATATCTCTATCCTCATTTCTAATGGTCTGGTACTCTTGTTTATTCACCATTTTCCCCCGTTAGGATAATATGAGATGAAGGTTTCATTTCATCTTTTGGACTGTATCAGTATCATCTGAACTGCCAATAACCACTTTTTACCTATTCTGCTTTTATTTGTGTAGCTTTTTTTTTTTTTTTGCATGTAGTGTGTTTAATGTTTACTCTTGGTTTTAATATTGTACAATCAGTCCTACTTTAGGCTGTATTTATTTTATCTCTGCTGTTCCTGATTTGTAACATTATACTTTTATTTAAAAAAATGAAGCTTTTCATCCCCCTTTTTCTAAATTCATTCTTTAATTCTATCATGCCCTGAAGAAGGATCTGGAATTTATTTAAATTTCTGATAGCATTTTTAGCTTGCTAAGAAATCAGATTTCTTTGTTTTTAAGAAATTCTAAATCTCTTTTAAATTCAAGCTCTTAAGCTCTTAGTTCCTATACTTTTACTAACCAGCTCTCTTCACTGATGAAATGTGAGCATATAAAATTCAAAAATTTATCACCGAACTCTATCATATTCTCATAGTTAACAAAAATAAAGTTTTGATTGTTGATACCTCTTTCCTCCCATCCCTCTTTCATGCCCATGAGCACCATTTTGATTACATTTTAGGATCTTACTGAAATTACTTCTTTCATTATTTTTCAGTATTGATTAGCTGATGAAAAACTTTGTCAGCTATGAGAGTCCAGAATATAGAGACAAGTAACTGCATTGTCAGGTCTATCATTAGGAGATTAAGGTCTTCAGTACTGATATAATCTTCTGTATGTATTCTCCTGCTTTATTTCTGTGTATTTTTTCCTATCCAAATCCAGTCTAGGGACTGTATTACAGTACTATGCAAACACAACCTGGTTTATAAACCTTTTCTAAAATTATTTTTTTCTTGAAGCAGGTTTTAGTTTATTCTTGGCTATCCTTTTATTCTTTGCATCTGATACAGAACTGCTTGCAGTGGTATTCATCATCTTTCCTTTTATATCTGTCTTTCCAGAATGATTTGTGTCAGGCAGTAGCTATGCTTTGTCATCACTGCCACATTAATAACTGCTTTCAATAGTTCTGGTGGCACTATTTGATATCCTAAGCCCTGAACAGAGCACAAACCATTCAAGTACTGCTTGCTCTTTTCGTGTCCCAGCCAAGCTTTCACTATTTACATTACTTACCTGCAGTTCTTACCTGTAACTACACATCTTTCTGATGTCTAATCCTGTTTTATTTGCTGCCATAGCTTCATTTATCAGCTCTTCTCTGCATATTTTATGGTCATGTGTAAAGTTACCTCTCAAAATTCTTAAATTTCTAAGCTTTTTTTTTTGCCAGTATAGACCAAGCTCAGCCCAAATAATATTATTTCTTTAGGCTCTGAGGTAAGCAATACCTTCTCTAGTCATACTTCCAAGTTTTTAAGCTTTCTTCTAACTCCCTTGAAGATTTATTATTGTTTGAACCATTTGTTCATCTTCCCTGTTGTGTTTCCCTTTGCTCTCACAGGTCAAAAGAATTTCACTGAAGAGAAAAAGTTTCCTGCTTTGACTATCTTCCCTATCTTACCCAATGGAGATGTTCCATCTGATCAGGAGAGTTCTAATAAGTGTTATTTTCTGAAATCTGCTGGATGATATCTTGTAAGAAAAATTCTGGTGCTTTATCTTATATCTAATCTTGGCATTCAAGCTGGTGACAAACAGATCAGTGTTTTGGTAGGAATCTAGAAACCTCTCTTCCTTCACTGTTGTATTCAAAGAGAGGGAGTTTTTCTTCAGCTCTCAGCTGAGAAAATGCAAAGCCTTACATTGGCAGAAATACAACAAAAATAATCCCTGGTGGAACAAGGTGTGCTCTTCCCTTACTAGGCACAAGTCTTTTTCATATTCCCACTTTCAGTTTTCAAATTCATATCACAAGAGACTAAAACTCATTAAAGCCAATGAGAAATCTTGTCATATTTTCTGTAAGAGATCATGCCCATGCCATCTGTAGTGCTTAGCCTCCTCCTGCAAATATACTTCATTTACAGTGTATTGTCTTCCAGATTCCTTTAATGTTTTCTTTATAAGTGAGTGTCTGACTATATAATTTATATATCCATTTTCTTTTTTATTCAGCATACTTATTACATGCCCTTTGGTTCACTTCTTGTCTAAAGTAACTCATCCTATGAAATAAATTCTAAAACAAAATTTAAAAGACCATTCATTTCTTTTCAGCTATCACAGGATAATAGGATGAAAGCAAAGCTGATGAAAGCATCTAACAGACATTTTTAACAGCTGTTATGACTGGCAGAGACATACATATTGTTCACTACATCCTTAATCTTTTTATTCCTCCAAATTTGTCTAGCTTGATTACCAATTTGCAGTAACTAATGTAATCCTAAAATAAGCAGTTCCTTAACAGATGAAATACTTCAATCATACATAAGAGTGACACAGATTTCTCACCCGGCTTTAATAAGTTTACTGACTGCAACCAATTTTCTACTTTGGCTTGCTGCTACAAAACCAACAGCAGCAGCAGCAAAAAAAAAAAAAAAAGAAAACCCAATAACAAAAAAACCAAAATACCCTAAAACCCAACAAAAACATTAAATTTTTATTTCACAATCTAAGACTTGCAAAATATCAAGAAATATTATATAAAACCCACTAAGACTAGTGGTTAAGCAGTAATTCATCAACACAGAGTATATCAAACAAAGATTTGGTAGTATTTACACTACATTAGAGGTATCAGTGAGCACTGTAACTAAATTCAGCATGGGGTGCAGAGCTCAGTAGCACTCAAAAGATATAAATTTCTCTCCTCTTTCATCCAAACTGAGTTATCTGAAAGAGATTATATTAAGGAACTATCCTACCACCAAACATTCAAGTAAAATGTACTTTCTATGAAGTCACAGAACTACTACTGAAGACAATGTCAGACACATTCTGTGATAGGATACAAGTCGTATTTTGCAAAACAGATTCATAGGATCTAAGAACTAGCCCCTGAGATTACAAATTTCTCCTGCTTAAGATCAGATTCTGTCCTGATCCCTGTCCTGTGTGTCATTTCTTTTGACCAGGTATTTTTGGTCTAAAGGGACATATTTTTGTGCCATCCTTGCTCCAGACTGGAAGGTATAGAAACTTCATATAAGTCAAAATGTTCAGCTGTTCTCATCATTAAATAAATGACATGTCACTTCACCAATTAAAGCAAAACAAAACCAGAATATAAAAAAATCCAAACAAAGAAAAGCCAAAACAAAAACAAACAAACAAAAACCCCAAAACAAAAACAACAACAAAAAAACCCCAAAACCACTCCAAATTTACCTTGGGCAATGTCTTTAAATTTTAGCAGGGGATCAAGAAAAATAAAAGGTCTTTTCTCAATGAAACGGTTGCAAGTGATTGTTATTAACCTCAGCACCTGTTTTAGAGAGCTTAAATTTCCACACAGAGCCTGAGGCAAGTCAGTGCCCTGGGGTGGGATGTAGCAACCCAGCAAGCAGAGTAGGAATGCACTGAGTTAATAAGAAATACCAGGCACAAGAACTGTTCTTCAATTTCCCTCGGGCAACACTCTATCCATCACCTCGATCCCTAAAAAAAGATTCCTTACCCTTCCTCCTCCTCCCTTCCACTGATTTGACTAGAGTGGTGTTTTTCACCTCCATTTCTTCAGTGCCTATGTCACTGGAGAGGCTTCTACTCCCTCTCCTAGCAGTCCCTGGGAAGAAAAAGATTGAGTCTCAGCTTTCATCCACTGCAGGGACCAGAGCCACTTTCCCAGGAGTGCTTTGGATGCCAGATGAAAGTCTCTTTCAGGATGCAGAAGGGAAAAAAGAGTTAGCTTATTACAAGTCCTCACCACCTTTCCCGAGTTCTTTTTCAACTGGGGACAATGTGCTGGTTTTGCACCCCTTAGGAGCTGTCAGTGGCTGCAATCTTTTGTCTGCAGCCTTAAGTGAATGAGTCACTGAACATTTCTGCTAGAGGAGCTTGTACTCCTCGGCTTTTGTCTCTTGATCTTGGTGCCTAATGGCTCCAACTTGTTCTGTTTTCTTGCCAGGATCACTTACTGGCTTTAGTCTATTGTTTGGATCTATCTGTCCCTCACTTTCTTCTGCACACCTCCTTTGTTCTTTGTTTTAGGCAGTCTTTCTTTTCTGATCTAGGTATCTTAGAAGCTGAATGTAGAAGTATGGTAATATTCATGACCCCAAAAACATGCTATTAACCCATGCCAATTTTACTCTTCTACCTTTCCTTCACTGCCTTCACACCCAGACTTTCCCATCCATATCTCAACCTTTTGACCTTTCTTTGTCTTCTGTGAAAAGGGAACAGACATTTAAAATTTGTCATTATGTCACTTAAAATGTTAATTATTTAAAAGCAGCACATTTTAAAATTGTACTAAATTAAAAAAAAAAAAAATAGTTCTAGCTTATTTAATAAAATGTTGGAACATACCTATGCATCAAAAGCTTATATTAAACATTTATTTGAGAAAACTTGATTCTCAGCATATTTTTGTGAATAGAACTCCATTTCATCCCCGAAGGGCTGAAGGATGAATCTGATATCCTTAAGATTTTTAATGAAACTCAGATATTATTTTGGAATTTCGCTAACTTTCTTTCTGTGTATGTTGATTCAGCAGAGCCCAATTTACAACGTGGAACTTTAACAAAGATCAGCTGTAAGTATAAAACAAAAACAATATCTTTCCCCAGCCTATTCTTTCTCTATGTATCATTCACCTTTTTTTGACTTTCTTTTGAGCTCAAAATCTATTCTAAACTCCCCCAAACTCCTGACTTACATTATCACAGTTCATCTCGTTTACAAAGAGAGAAGTTCCAAGACTGCCAAATTCTTTGCAGCATGAACACCAGACTTTTTGTGTCTTTGAACTTATCCCACATCTAATCAGTACCACCAACTAATATCAAGAAAGAACATCAGCAATAGCAACAAACAAGGGAAGAAGAGAGATATCTTCATACGCTTTCTTCAGTTTTTCATGTTAAGAAGGTTGAGCTGTTTTACCAAATGCTGCTCTTTGACTAGACAGGTGTCTATGTTAACTATATATTAAAATTTTGGTAAATAGGCTTTAAAGATTTTTATTCAATATATATTGATAAGTTTTCTTTGTGTATGCTATATGAACCCCAAAATTATTATAATATAAATGGCTATAAGAATAATGCAATTCTGCAGAAATAATATAAGCAGAGGCATGATTATCACTTCAAGAAAGTTTCAAAAGTGGTCTTGAGTGATTTAATATTTGATTCACTGGCTCTTGAATGTCCATAATAGTATTGTATTTGCCCACATAGCCTTCCATTATAAGTGGTTAATCCAGGGGCAATTTTCACTTTAAACCTCATGTTTTTGAAGCTGAGGAATTTCAAAACACTTAAAGAATTTGATTCCATGTCCGACCATTCAATTCAGCTGTTTGCAAATGACTGCTTATCATGTTGAAACTGCAATTAAAGACAGCTTGGAAAATACCATCTATTAGTATTGCAATTCAATTTTAGATTTGTTATTTCCTTCTATGAAGAAATGTTTAGAGAAATTGGTTTGATACATTTCCTAAACAAGACTGTTTCAGTACAGTAAATGCCTAATATTGTTATGGACCTGATCCTAGAAACTCATTAAAATACTGCTTTACAGTAAGATATTTAATTTTTTTTGCATGAAATTTTTTTTGTAAAATATAGGAATGAAACTTACTATGTCCATGTGCCTTACAGGTTTAACTAAGGTGATTCTTTTACTTTGTGAGTGCATGGGGTGGGATCCTGTGATAGTTTTCAAGAAAATGGCTACACCCTAACACTTGCAGCATGTTAGGCATCTTCAACATACACTGTTCTTGGGAGAATCAGTCATTATTTAAATTCAACAGGAGAAGATAGATAAATAAAGAAAACATTTTTTTGATTAGTGTTGCTATCAGACTTTTTGCCCATTGACTCTGGACAGACATTTGTATAAATGGATGTAACTGTTATGTTTCTGTTTCAGTAAGTAAAATGCTTCCAGGAAGCATCAGGCATATTGAGATTGTTTTGCACAGATGGTCTGTTCATGCTCTGTAATTGGAAACCTTTGGGATATGTCAGACTTATTGTGCATACAATCATAAGAAAACAAAACTAGAAGGAACCTGGGGAGATCATCTAACCTACTGTCCTTTGTAAAGCAGGATCTATTTCCTGACAGGTGCCTGTTTAACTTGTCATCAAGTATTGCTGGTAATGAAGATTCTGCTCTCACCAAGACATACTTTTCAGTGCTTTGCAGAACTGATACATAAGAAAACATAACCAGTGTCTGACTGAAAACCTTCTGCTGCCACTTAAGGCCATTCCTTTTCATCCTGTTTACCACAGACACGGAGAACAGTTCATTCTCTCTCCTCTGTGGTAGCCTTTATACGCCAAAAATGGTTTAACCCCTTCTCAGTTTTGTCAGTCCATATCACCACAGTTTATCCATAGTGCAGTCAGGTCAGACTGTAGTCTCACTACACATGTGCAGCACATCTGTGTTTCTTTCCACTCTTCTGACCCTTGCTGTGTCTGTTTAACTGGGTCAGCCACTCTTCTGCAATGTCGCAGGCAGTGTCAGTGCCCTCAAGGACATCCCCTGTGTGGTGTACGTGCCCTCAGACTGAGACACACGTGGTGAATGTGTGCAGGGTTTCATGAATTCACAGGGGCTGCCAGAGGTCATTGAGCTGAGGTACACCTGGAAATCCCAAGCACACACTTCAAGCTGATCCAAAAAACTTTTTGCACAGGAAAAACTGCATGGGAGGCCCAGGTGTGTGGCAGTTCTGTCAATGGGCTAGCAAGCTAACACTGGAATTTTTTGAGTTCTAGTTCTTTAAACATGCAGACATGCATCTACAAAACACAATAAACTTTCTGGTGGTAATCAGCTCCCTATTTGTGATGCTTCAATCTCAGTACCAAGCCAAAGTTAACAGGGGAAAATATGTCCATGTACATTATGCTGTAAAGAGATGCCAGCTCAAATATGTAGTCTTAGAATTCATTTGCAGCTTTGCCAGTAACATTTAATTAATGCACTCAATAAGGACCTATATTCAGCCCCTGGAAATTCTAGGATTTTCAGCTATATGGGTTTTATCTCTTTGATCTCAGGAGTGAAACTTCTTTCTTCTGTGCTTCTTGCCCAGGAAGCTGAAATTTAAAATGGAACTCTTTTTGCACTTGTAAGATACAGGAATGAAACTTGCTATGTCCTTGTGCTAACAAACATTGTGGTAGTTTTCAGTAATTTGGATTCTTGCAACTCCACTGCCATTTCCCAGTTTCTCAAAGTGAAGAAGAATAAGTAGGAACTTTTAGTTCAGGAAAGAGGCATAGGTAATTAACTGAAATAACTTCTGTTTGAAATCAGTTTCTTACAGGGGGCATTCACAACTAAATAAAGGGCAATGGTTTAAAATGTTTTTAAAAAATAGGGAGGGAGGTTTTTTTCAGTCTTCAGAGTAATCATGTTTATGTGTGAAATTTTTGAGATGAAATGATTTTTCATCTCAGCAGGGAAAGTATACTTGGAATCCTAGAATTTGGAGCATATGGAAATGAAGCTTCCCAAGTAGACAGCTGAAAATGGCACATTCAAAGAGCGGCAGAGATCTATAGGAGATGGTTAGCTGCCAGACTCTTGGGAATGTTTCAAGATAATCACTGGAGACCTGAAAGTACCCGTCAGCATTTGCTGAAAGTATGGGATATGAAAGAAACAAAATATTATGAAACAGAATCCTATACAACTTATTTCATCAAAGTAAATTTTCTCCACATAGGATTCATTGTTCTATATTAAAGATATCCTTTCTCAAAAAAAGTTACTGAAGTTCTAGTTTTATGAGACAGAAATAAAATAGCAGAAATGTGATGTGTTCTCTGCAATCAATACGCTGTATCACCACTAAACATGTGTCTAGCTCTGAAATTGTGCAACAAGATATAAAACAGTTACTCAAGGTTCCTGGCTAAGTACCACACAAATCAGTGAAGGAAGATCTATATATAGAAATCCATTTGATGCTTAGTAAAAGTATGCTGGCAGGAAAAAACACTTTGAAATGGCAAGTGAGACTTTAGAGTTTCTTGGCTGAAGTTCGTCCTCTTACTTTTTATCCACCCCCTTTACTGTACTTCTCAAACATTCCCTCCTCCAGTCCTTCCTTGTATCACTGTTAAAGCCTTCAGTTAATTGGTTAACTAGTTGTTAATAACCATTTTATAGAAATCTTCTTCTTGGAACTCACTTTGGTATAACATTTAGTATTTACTTAATACTTTTTCAGTCCTCCCAAATTAAAAACAGTAAAACTTACCAAACTCATCTAATATTCAGTGATGTGATGTGAGATAATCTTTCTGTCTTTAGCTGTATTCAGATCATTCCAGGTCATGCTTCGTTTCTCACTGAACCAAGCTTTAACTTATTTTGATTTCTCCCATGGAAATAAAGGCAGTGAGTGTCATCTCCAGTTTTATTTGTTTCTCATCTAAAGCTGGGTTCACCAAGGTATTGGGTAAAGTGGGGGGATATGGCTGCCAACAGCTGGTGTCACAGTTTGGCCAAGGTCTGTGATCAGAGGGAGTTTGAAGAGTCCTGTAGCTATGAGTTTAGTGTCAGTAAAGTACAGGCTACCCCACCTTTTGCAGCAGAGGTGACCATCATTTTCTCACACACAATGACAACAGTATCTTCTAACTCAGCTAGAGAAGGTTCTAGCCATATAGATCCACTTGGGTGCCTAAAATAAGTGATATCTTGGCACAGTTCTTTCTCAAAGAAAAAACAAGAAATACTCTGAAAATAGAAGAGCAGAAATTCAAAGGCTGGGATACCTTGCTTCACACCACACAAAATGTCGTATTGGAGTTCTTCAGAATTGTGGTGGGTGCTAATTCCATCTTTTATCTGCCATTTTCCAAAACAGGCAGCAACAATAGCTTCTTCAGTCTATTGAGTGGCTCCAGCCGAGAGGGGGAAGTGGGGGAAAAGAGCCAGATTCTGGAAACAGCAGGGAAATGAGTCTCTATAAAGGAGTCTGGTGAGGGAATTGGTGCTTGGCACTGAAAGACAGTCTGATCATTGTTCCTGCACAGCAAAGGGACTTTCAGGAAGTGAATTGATGTTCATGGATTTTATAGCACAATAGTCCTATATGATTCTTCCTACAAATGGATGGAAGTCCTTGAAGGAAAGAATTGTAAAACACTTTTTCTCCCTCCTTTGTAGATTTGCATTACAAAAAAGCCCTCAAAATTTTAATTCCCATTCACTATTAAACACTACTACCTCTCACCTAGTTCTTATCACAACACAATTAATATATCTCTATGTACCTCCCTTGCTAGTCACAAAGAATTAGAATACAGATTTTCACTTCAAGGGCTGAGTTTTTAAACATCTTCCTTAAATCCAAAGCTAACTATTTATAGTGAGAACAGAATTATGAACATGGACTGAAATTCTACCCTTTGTAAAGTCATTCAAATCAGTGGGAATTTGCATAAATGTGAATCCAGCACATCTCTATCATCCCCCTGAGTCAGAGACTAGCAGGGTACAATGGAGATCAAATACTAAACTTTCAGAACAACTCATGGAAATTTGGATGTTCAAGTGGTATTACGGGGATAGACTTCCAGCCCATAATTTCTCCATATCTTTGGAGTTCTTGTTTTTCATTACAGTCATTTAAGCACGGCTGTGGAGTGACTACTGCCACCACTACTGTAACAACACATTCTGTTCTACACCAAAATATGTGTTTTGTAGACCTGTACACAAATTTTTTTGAGGTTCCAATCACTAACATTTGATCTTAATTAATTGGTGGTGGTGAAGTGTTAGAAGTCCTACATATCTATAGGAAAGAAACTGGAATAAGTATCAAACTGAAAAGAAAATCTTGAACTTATTTGGAGTTCACATAACTTAATATTTGGAGCTGAAAACCAAATATGAATAAAAATACACATATATATATAAAAAAGCAATTCAGACCAGGCTGTGCTAACAGAAATATTAACAATTTTCCTTGGGGAAAATTCATTCAGTTTGTCAGATTAAGGTTTAGAATAAACAAGCAAAAGACTTTTAAAAATGTGTTATTTGACAGATTAGATAAAACTGTTTAAGAATATGAGATTTTTATGTTGAATAAGTTTTAATATCAATATTTGTAGAAAAAAAATCTACTATTCTTTGATACCCAGCAACTTACTTCAGAATTTTACGTCTTAGTTTCCTCTCCTTTTAAACACACACTGCAAAGAGAAAAATATCCAAGTCTTAAAATCAGTGTGTAAGAGGATTTTAGACCTTGCATCTTCCACTTTAGCATTTAGGGGGAAAAATGTAGCAAGTGAGACAGGAATTATTTGTGAAATCAACACAATAAATAGATTAAGATTCAGCACTTGTTGCTCTTCTAATTTCAAATAAGAAATTGAACAATTTTGTGCTGCAAAACAATGACAGTTGGATAAAAAACATTGCAGTGCTTTATATATCATCCACTCTTCCTTCCCTCACATCATAACACCAGTTTGATATGTCCCATTTTGCTAGACTGTTATAACTGTTAGAAGCATCTGTGAAATGTGCAGGACAGTCTCAGCACGTCATATACTCTTTAAAATAAAATTTTTTTCTGAAAATATGAGTAATTGCATAAAAATAATTGAAAAAATAGTTTTATATATGCATCACAATTTAAATGAAAAATCAAAGAAAGTTTATGCAAGAAGTTAAACCTTCAATAAGACAGATCTAAGTTCAAGTCTTCCTGCTCAAAGCTATGTTCATTCCAACATTTCACTGAATATAATTGACACGGAAATGTCTCTGATCCTTTAGAGACAAGATATAAAGCCTGTGTTTGCACAAGTTTTCTATACTACGTTTTACTAGACAAAACACATCGAGCATATTGTAACTGATCGTATTGATCAGCTCAATGACTTATTTCTTTAGAGTAACATCAAACAGCAGGATTTGCAAATTTAGAGTAGGATCATGCCTTTGTTTCAGTTTTCTCTTTGTGTCTGCTCATCAGGTTGCAGCACTTTTAGCTAGAAATATGTCTCAGCAGTTTAAAGTCTGGAAGGATTGAAGGCTTGCAGAGCAGGTGTAAACAAGTCTTTCATCCTAAAATTTCCTGAAAGCCTCTTGTCTTCTGAAGGCTGGGCTTCTTTCATGCTTCCTTCATCTGCTCTTAGGCTCTACTCCCTGATTTTGCCTTGATGTATTAGAGAATAGTCCAAACTCCTTGTTAGTTTTCACGTTTTCAAAATCCCCAATCCTATAACATTTTCCCTAAACCTGAACTCTCTTTTCCATCCATCTCCTCCCAGTCCTAAAGACTGCCTTACATAACTTTAGTCTTACTGGATTATTATTTTCCTTTCCAAGTCTCTGATCCTAAAAATCCCTTCACCTATTCCCCTTCCTCTTCTGTGCTTTTCTTTGGGAATGGCTATTATTTCTGAGTTGTTTCTTAGCATTATCAGTAAGTCTCTCTGTCTAGAAGAGTAAGTGAAAAATCAACAAAAGAACATGNAAAAAAAAAAAAAAGAAGCCTGCGCCAGAGATTAGAAAGTCTCAGGAATGGGAAGAAAAAAAGTGAAAGTTCTATATAAAATACTAAGCTCTGAGAGTGTTAAGACATATTTGTTGGTATGATGAAAAAAAAATTTGAACCTTCAGTGATTTAGCTATTATGTTCCTCTTAATGAACAGAAATCTTTAGTTCTTCTGTCTAAATAATTTTGAAACATTAAGAATCCTATTAATTAGGCACATAGAATTCAGAGCACAGATGGATATTGTATGATTTTTGAAAATAAAAGAAAAAGCATTAGCTACTACTAGCTACTACTGATAAATCTTACTCACTTTCATATTAGGGGGAGGAAATTTGCTAGAATAATGGACATGTCCTAAAAATTTTATGAAACATCCCACAGAAATCATTAATGAATATCTTTCCTATTGCACACTTTTTGAGCCATATAGGATGGCTGAAACAGATTAGGGGGAAGGAGACTGGGGGGGAAATACCTCTAATCTATACATTTTCAGATCGTTGGCAATATTCTGTTACTCTTTATATGCTAATCATGTTTTAATCAGGAGAAAAATCTCCAGAAGGGTTGCATCATTTTATGGTTTAACTTCTGTAGAATTCTGCAGTAGGCTTGCAAAGTTGTTTTTGTAAATTGTTGTTAAGGATTAGTATAATGTGCAATGTAAAGCAACAACAAAAAGGTGTTTTGCAGCACTAGCTGTTTTGGTTTTTCTTTTTTTTTTAAAGCCTGATTAGTAGCATAATAGCAGTCATACTTAACTACTCATCTCCTGAAAACATGAAGAATTTGTTAGACTAATGGATGCAGTATAGCCTATTTTCTATACTTCCTCCAGGCTAATAGTTTCTTCATGGCAAAACCAAAAAAAAAATTAAGGAATATTGTCTGATCCAATATTTTTTTTACTTTCAACACACTCTTAATATTCTTGTGATCTGAATCTTTCTGATATGCAAATAACACTCATGGTTTCACCGATACTATTTAATAAAAGCATCAGGTGGTGAACCTGCCATTTTAGCCACTATGCACACGCTAAACTGAAAAACACCTATCAGAGAAGAGATGACTTTATAGGCACCATTAATCCAAACTTTATACTGCTTGAAAGCCATGCATCTAGAAAGCCCTAGGGATCCTTTATTTAAAGAAAAATTTTGGAGAAATAGAGCATGATGGTGCATAATCTCCAGTGTGCATGTACAACAATATGCAAGGAAACAGTGGGTGGCCTATTGAATAGTAACAGAGGCACAGATGAATGAAAAGAAATGTCAGCAACTGAGTGCTGTGGTTTCAGCTGGGTGAGTTCAGGCTAATACTGCAATGGCTTGCTCAGCTGGCTTTCTGCAGTTTTAATGATGACTGATCCCTATAGTTAAGAAGCAAAATTCAGCTGAAATATAACTCAAGAGTGTGTGCAGAGCCTAAACACTGCTTGTTCAGATTTCTGCTTCCCTTTGATCTTCATGCCCATTTACTGGTAGTATAACCAGCTGAT
Organism: Polioptila caerulea; assembly: GCA_013397295.1. NCBI lineage: Eukaryota > Metazoa > Chordata > Aves > Passeriformes > Certhiidae > Polioptila > Polioptila caerulea. The sequence continues at coordinate 594,212 of VYXF01002844.1, read as the reverse complement.
TATACCATCTTATTTAGACTTTAATAAACCTACTGTTAGATGACAACTCCAGCAGACACAAGATGAATCCTAGATCTGAGTGTCTTTTTCACTTAGAAAAAGAGAACTTTCAGGAATATGTTGATAACTAGCCAAACAGAATCTAACTTCTTAGCTTTACTGAGTACTTATTGCTGCAGTCTTTATTATAGACCAAAAATATTACAATTAAGAGCCTATCAATAGATGACCACACTCTGCCTACAATGCTTAGAGTATTTCCAGCCATTCCAGGAAAAATATACAGGACATAATTATGTCAATCATTCAGAATCTTCTAATACTAACAGAAGGTCTCTCTCCTTTGAGATATATATTATAGTGCTAATATCAGTGTTTAAGGGTCCTATATAAATCTTTATTTCTCTCCAGATATCAGCGTTATATCCACAAATTCTTAATTTAGATAAATTATGACAAACAGATAAATCCTTTAGCTCTTATGTCTTAGTTTAAGGAGGCCTTGGAGGCCTATGTACTTATATAGATCTAAATAACTACACCTGTAAAACAAACATGTTGTGAATTGACCTTTGTGATATCACTTTGAATAATTATAGTAAGAATACTTTTCCAAGCTATTGTGTGGTATAATTATGTTGTTAAGGGAGCAAAGAGGTAAGGAAATCCTACTTAGATGTTAGTGTTTTTCGTTTTCCATCTTGCAGCATATCTTATGGACACTAAAGGCCTCACTTGTTGACATATTACTTACAACTTGACACTCAGAAGTGTCAAGTTGTGCATGCTCTTTCCATGCACTTTTCCTTGGCTGTAGTCTGTGATTCACCTGTGAATACTTGTCTAAATACATTTCTCTTTAAGTTACTCCTATGTAGTGTCTTTGAGCTTGCTTTTCAAATTTAAATTCTGTATTTATTAACTTTTTAATGTACATTCCACATGTTAGCCTGCTCTTTGATAGTTATTGTTCATAATTGGCAGTTTCTACATGGAATTGGTATCAATATGTACAAATGTTTCTGTAAAATAAAATTGATTTCCAGGAAATAGAAGAGTTCAGTTTACTCAAAGCTCCCAAATTTACACCTTTAAAATCATGTTCTCCTAAAAGTAACAATGTATAGAAATCCTTTTCTATTGTATTTTGAACACTTGGAGATTATATTTAAAAGGTCTCTGCAGTGAGATCTTGCAACCGTAAACAGAAGTTGATAAAATGTGTATTCTATATTTTTAATGAATGTTAAAACTATTATAAAGTCATTGAAATCCACAGTGTAGGGCTGTGGAAAGATATAGCAACTGCATCAAAACTTCCCTGCAGTGCTGTCATGGGAGTTCCATAAAAAAAGTTAATAACTTCACGATTTTTTCCCCTAGGTAGCTTTTAAAGTGAAATATTCCAGAAATGTGTGATAGCAAATGATTGTCCATATACTGCAGAGTATGTTTTTCCTTTTTGGGCTTGATTCAGCAGGTAAGTGTCTGATTGCAGTCTTCAAGCATCTTCAAGGAATTTCTCCTTGATGACAAAAACAGCATCACAGATTTACAGTATAGTTTCTTATTTAATGACACAGCAGTCTTTTCTTTATTTTCTATGTGAGTTTCTAAAATGTACTCTTTAGACATATTTCGGGGGGGGGAGGGGCTACAAAATATATTCAGGCTACTGCTTGCTATTTCTTAGAAACAGCACGTTTTATTCCACTCTCATCTAACAAGCCATTTTTGAAGTGATGATTTTATAGTTCAGCAAATGTAGACTTTGAGATGTGAGCCAGGCTCTTGACACATAAATTACATAACTTAAGATGGAGTTACAATATAGCTATGTCTATTTCCTGAGTTGCAAAACAGTCTTGTCTTCTGTCAGTGCAACAGCAACATGATAGGATTTTTTTATGATTAGTGACACTGTATCATATTTGCTCAGATTATAGGTAAAAAATGAAAATATTTCCAGCTGCAACCCTGCACCTGCATCCTCACCCTGAGATTTCAGATACCATATATTCTTTCAGACTGTTCCTATATTTACTGGTAAAAAAAGCATCTACAAGGCTAAAGTCTCTGTGCTTGCTACTCTCTCTATTAGGTTGTGCAGGTGTAATTGAAGGTAGAATTTTACACCATTAATGGAATTTATTTAACACTACTGTTGAAGATGTATGAGATGGAAACCCCTCCCTATCTTATTATTCAGCTATTTATGTAAGTCCTGATACTGTTGCATGTCTCTAATGTTACCGGGTGTAGAGAGTAATGTTGTTTTTTTCCCCTTGACAAAGTATGACGGAAATCTGAAAACCCTTGAATAACAAGCCTTGGAAGAAGACCTCATTGTTACACAAATGCTTTACCAGTTGAAAGGGTGGAAAACCATGCAAATGAAACTGTTAAAGGTGTCCAATTCCATGAACTACAATGTCCAGCTGTACACATCACTGGGAGAAGACAATTACACAATAATTTTGGAGTGTATAACTGTGTAGTTCTTGGCTAGCAAACTGCATCTTTGCTGTTTAAAGCTTGTCCCCATGGATATACATGGAATTCAAATTATGACTGATCGTGAATTTATAGCTAAGCATCTATTTCCCCTCTTCTCCCCTGTGAAGATATTCCAGCTCTAGAAAACGATAACCTAATTTTGAATTAGCTTAATATCTTTTCTGATATGTTGCATGCTAAGATAGCAGTAACAGAGGTAATTATTAAGGTATTTAATCAGACAAGGAACAGGAACTATCTGCATTAGGAGAATGAAGTGCCTACAGGCTGGATCTCAGATTTACAAAACTCAGTTCTGACACATCCTTCTTCTAGTGCTCCCTTCTGTAAATGGCTTTAGTAGAAAGATTTAAACTCCAGGTTATTCTCACCTGGAGCCTGTGGGACTTGCTACCAGTCCTTCAGTGGTGCCATAGGCTGAAGGTGCTCCCTTGGTGTGCGCAGAGTCCCAGGGATGTGTTGACTATATTAGCCAAGCACCAAATCTGGGGTAGTCGAGGCCCCAGGTACTTGCAGCATCATTGCAAAGACTATTCTGACACCCCTTCAACTTTTACCATCTGCTCCTACATGTGGTTCCTCTAGTCTGTGAGTGTGTTTCAGATTTGGGTATTTACCCTGTCCTTACACATACTCCTCTCAATGATCTGCTTAGTGTTCNAAAAAACATTTCAAAAGCAAATAATTGGTAGATGCCAGAATCAGTAACATCTTCAAAATTTGGAAGATTTTATAGGGTTGTTACCCTTTACGGTACTCTTTGGAGAACAACCTGCAGGGACTGCTCACCCACCTACAGGAATCCTGGAAGAAACAAGGGACCACTACAAATCACAATGTTGTGCAACAAATTCTAGGACAGAGGAAAGTACAAAACTTTTCTATCCTTTCACTGGAAAAAGATCTACAGTCAGCAGCAGCACACAGGAAAAACTTTTAGTAAGATTATCCTTATTATTGATACAGAAATGGACCATCAGGTATTGTTGTTTTCCCCTGCAGATGAATAATTGTTCCAAAGTCTTCTGATATTGTGGGTTCAGAATATTTAGCAAAGGAATTTCCTAGTGAGAAAACAATGAAGGGCTTAGATTTATCATGTTTCATCCTGTAAAAGTGGAGGACATAGAAGATATATGGCAAGTGGCCTATTTCAGAAGCTGCTGGAACACCTCAGATATCTGACGAAAGGATCAGAAATATCATTTGGGGTTAGTCAGCTTTTGGGTAGCATGGAGAAGTTAGATAATTGAAAGCTTTTGGAAGTGATTACTTCTATAAAAGAAACACCTGAACCTGGAAGAGTTTGACAAATGACTCAGATCTTGAACGGTTATGGAATATAGTAAAAGGCAAATTATGGAAGATGCTACATTTAGTCATTACAGCATTTCATAGAGAATGCTGCAGCCTAATTACATTAGTTCCGGAACCTCATCAGCATATCTGATTTCTGTATTGATTTCTGGAAGCTAAATGTAATATCTGGTTCAGATGTACATCCAATACCTTAGATTAATAGAATGCTACTGAGCTTGAGTAATGGCCAATATGTAACCAAACTTGATTTACCAAGTGATGTTTGCAGATGTTTTTAGCTTCCCAGATTCTAGAAGACTACTTCCTTTTCTATACTCCATGAGAAATGCTAGTTTTAAAAGTCCACTTTATTTACAGTATGCTCCAGCAGCATTTTCAAGACTGTTAGAGAAAGATAATTTATCTTAACCAGAAGTGCAGAGTTTGAGGCAGTGATCTATACACTCACTTATCTAGATATAGGTGAAACACCTGCAGAAGGTTTAAATGGCCCTGGAGCCTTTAAGGATGCTCACGTTGCCCTGCTAAGATGGCTAAATGACAAAATGAGTGCACTGAGATTAAATACAAGGAAAATATATTTTTTAAAGGGAAGGAAAGAGACTGTGTGCTAAGTTTCAGTGGAAATGAGTAAGTTTCCCATATATCAGCCCCTGCAGCATTGTGTTTTGGATATGTGATTAAAACAGTCTTAATTGTTTGTTTTACTGCTAAACAATGTTTTCACAGCTTCAGAGCTTTCTCTGTTTTCCACTCTGCCACCCATAGCAAGTAGGCTGGAGGTTGGAAAGGAGCTTGAGGGAGACACAAGCAGGACATGCTCAGATTGACCAAAGCAATGTATAAACAATATGTCCAGCAATAGAATCTGAGGAGAGGATATTTTGGAAGAGGTAGCTGTTGCGTGGAAGCTGGCTGAGCATCAGTCTTTTTGTAGAAGACAGTGAGTGAATGTCTTTGTATCACCTTTTTTGAGTATTTTTTTCTTCCTTCTCTTGCAGGAGGGAGAGTGAGCAATTGGCTGTATGGTGCATAGTCACTGGCCAGGGTCAACCCATCACAGATTGATGAAGAAAGAGTTTCTGCAGGGTGCCCTATTCTTACTAGTAAGCAAAATATTTTTTTTCTTTTGTCTTTATCTGAATATTGACATGTTACAGATGTTTTTTTCCTTGGTATGTTTGTTCTAGAACAATGCATTCTGTAAGGTATAGTCAGCAACTTGTGTGAGTGCAGTAGGTGAGAAAATATGAATCTTATAGTACCTTCTTTTGTATGTGAAGACTTTTATTGGTCCCTCCGAGCTAAAGCTGTTCAGATCTGCTCCTTGATCTTCTTTCTCTTCCATGGAAGAACCATTACACGGTGATAGGCATTGACTGTCTGCTAATACAGAGGACAATTGGTTCCTTAAATGCCACCTGCTTGAAGTTTGTTAAGTGACTGAAATTTACCCATTAAGATACTAGAAGATTATCCATAAGAAAAAACCCCTTACAGCCTGTGTGATACCTACAGGTATGACCCTAGCAGAGAGACACTGATTAAATGTTACATTATCAAAACTACAAATGAAAGCCCTCTTAACATCCTGTGGTTGCAGGTAAGTTCCTGGATGTGCATATTACCTCTGTACAGCAGTCATGCTAGAAAATGCAAATCAGAGCCAGTTACAGTGTGTGACACAGCACAGCAGCATGTGGATTTCACCAGCTCAGGACCAGATGTAGCTTACGTGTGTGAATACACAGTAAAATGGGAAATCAGTTCATGCAGCATGTTGTTTCAAATAAAACAACAGATGTATAAGTGCATTAGTGCATGGCCAAGCCACAGCTAACATTGCTTTCATAAGCCAAAAAAATGTTGTTGCATTTGATTCTAGCAGCTCTGAGATTACATAGATTCTTTCACATCTCTGCCAGACTTTGCAATGGATGTTGAGTCTCCATCAAACCTTTGAACATAGTCAATTTGTTCAGGGTTGAACTGGTTCTACACTGCAACTAAGAAATTCTTTTATTTTTTTTTTTTCTATTTGTGGTTTCATTAACAAAAACTCTTGCTCTCTACGTATGCATGGATTTTTTAAAAAAGGGGTTTTAGAACAACTCAGAACTAAACAGGTGACAAAATATGCATATTGAGTTCTGCTATGAGCAATCTCTTGGGATCTCATATAAATTACACTAAGTTGGAGTATATGATGGAAAGAAGGTGTACACAGCAGAACAGAAAATAGCATGGAGGGAATCAGCTTTAAAAGTGGACCTCAGCTACTCTGATACATTCCTTTCCTTAGCTGAAAGCAGTTCTATTTAATATAGAATTAATATAATAATATAGATTAGCAACACACACTAACAGTAACTACAGAACAGGCACTGCAATCCACTTCCTTGTGTGCTCTGCTTGTTTATGGGACTACAGCCCCATGTATGTAACCTAACAAATACCTTTATTTTCTTAATTTATGTGTATAAAATCTGGGACAGATCCTGTTCCCTATCACTGCTTTTGCTACTGGGCCAATGTTTAGACATTAAAGAAGCTAAGTTTGATTGGCTTACATGTGGCCATGAGAGGTTGGATGAGCTCCAAGCAGCTTGACACCATATAGCTCCTGAATGATGAAAAGACAGAAAAGAAATGGAGCTCTCTCAACTGGAGAGGCAATAGAGAGAAAATGAATGACCTGACTACAGGTCTATCTCAAACTTGTAGTAAGAAAACAGTTAATGGCTGCTCTGTCCACAAGTTACTTAGAGAAATAATGTATGTATTTCTTTCTACCTCCTTGAAAAATAACTGCAACTTTTGCATTAACTCAGTATGAATGAGATCAAGTCATTATTGCAATTTTACTGGGAAGGTTTCATAGAATTTTTCTGTAAAAATAAAAAAAAATGTTTTGAGTCGGGAGTTCCAGTGAGATGCCCCTTTGTTTTTTCCCTGTCCAAAATTTCCCCATTCCTTTTTTTTCTTGTGAATTCTATTCACTTGATCATGATAATGAAATACACCCATTTGATCATTATATATGTGTCCTTGAGCACACTTAGTGCTTTTTTTGGTAAAAAATTCACGTCTGTTCTAAGTCCAAAGTTAATAGAAATGAAGAAGTTTTGAAAAGTCTTTGGTCAGATGCTTAATGGTTGCACATATGGTAGTCTTAATAGCTTACGTTCAACGAGACTGTGAGAAGTAAATAAACTCCAAGCAATTTCACATAATTTAATTCCTGAAAGAAACTCTGACCTTGGTATTCCTTGTTATGTATATAAATAAAAATAAATTAAAATGTTTTGTGCTGAGCCAACTAGGGGTTCTAGAATAACAATGAAGTTCTACATTGAATCAAGGTGTTCCATAAACCTTTAATTTCCTTGAAAAAACAGTAATTTACTTCATGGTAATCTCCTTTTTGCTGAACAAGTGGTTGCGTTTTCTCAGTGGGAAAGTAAACCAGCTGGAGATTTAATGTAAGGAGTAACTCAGCACTGCAAAATACTGTGTATATAAAAAGATTTGCAGTTTAATTCAGAGGTCAAAAAACAGTTGCTTCCTAATGATATTGGAGAAATAGCTTGGAATGATGCCCCTTCCTTAATTCTTAGCAATAAAGAACAGACAAATTAAAATGTCAGTATACTGAATTGAAAACTGTTTTATGATAAGACACTTGAGCCAGCAATCAACTTTCCAAATACCACATGTGATAGTAGATTTACAGTTCTTAGTGGTAAGACTAGTGCTAATTTCAGCATTCAACATATCAGTGAGGCAGTGCTAGAATTCAGGGCTCACTTTTATATCAGATGGGTACTTAAAAACTAAAAAAAAAAAAATCCCAATTGGGATAGATATGACACCCTGATTCAGACAGTATAAGCTATTTCAGATGGAAAGAATTGGGTTTACTTGTTACAGGCAATGATACCTGTAGTGTTACTTAGTAAAATGCTGTAAATAACTTCATAACTGCTTAAAAAAACTGACAGAGAAATATTCTAATTGAGACTGAAGGAAATAGATAACTATAAATTACAAAAGAATAACTTTTTCCATGGCATAAGATGATGATGAAACAAATAATTTTATTTTACTAATCCTGCTGTGAGCCTATACATTCTGAAGATATGTATGTTCAACTCTGAGTTCAATAAGCTTTTTACTTAATAGGAGTTGATTTGGAATGCAAGTATATTTGGAGTATTAAAATCCAAGAGTGATGGCTCAGTCAATATTTTGATTGGCTAAAAAAATTAGCAGCTGATTCACAGCTTTACCTTCTACTTCTCAGGATAAACTCATTTTCCGAGGACGCCTGATTATACAGATAGTGGGATAAAAATACTGTTGTTAGCTGACGAATTTTTGTATTTCCATGCTTTCTTGAGTCTTCTATTGTACTAAACTCTAGCAGTTGAAGTTCCCATACTCCTTGACCACTACAACCACTCATCTTGAGAATAGTTTTATCCATTCAAATGTAAATAATGAAAGATCACAGTGCATTTTTCCTCTGTAAATTTGGTTGTTCCTTAAGAACTTTATCTCAGTTCTCTCAGCAGATTATAGGCATCTAAGTGCTCATTATCTTGTGTCAAAAGTTTCTGGTCTTACTAGCATCTATCTTCAAACTCTAATTACTTTAAAAAGCTAAGATTTCCTGACACACTGGATTGTTTTGGGCTCATGGACTTCAGCATTGGTGCTTCCACACTTCTACACCAAGAAATAAGCTAGGCTATGAAGGCCAGCATTTAGGACCTCTCACTTCATCACCTCTCATTCAATACACTTTCAAGTGTTTTCCCTAAGCAGCCTAATGTTTTAAAGAGGAAAGTCTCCAGTCTCACAGCTTGCAGTACTAATGAGTGCTCATGCAGCCATGTCAATACACAGAGGCAATCTGATGCATTCCTCTGTATCAGGATTCAGAGGGCAAACATGTGGATGGCAAGAGGAGCAGCTACAGAAACAGCTACAAGGTGAAAACATAAAAGTAAGAAATGGAAAAACATTTAATCTCTGATGCTCCAACCACAGCCTGCCAATTCTTCTTTCCTTAGGATAAGGGACAGCTTCCTAGTAGACTCACCATCCTATTATCAAAACACCATTCATTCCATCTCAGTCCCACAATTATCTTGAACTGTCTAGGATAAAAGTGTGTCCATCAAAAGCATCATGTGCTTAAACTATTTAGGATCAGCTAATACAAGAAGGAATGTTTGGCATTCATTTAAAGAAAAGGTCTCTTCTACAACCTGGGGTTCTTGTAGGAATATTCTAATCTCTGAACATCCATGCATCATTTCTGTTATTTTTCTCTTATTTTTGCAAATGGTATTAGACATGTTTTTCCTAAGGATAGAATTTCTAAAGGATAGAATCACAAATCAGTTATTTATTAGCAAATCTATTTAACAGAAGTGTTCCTTTCCAAGACAGAGGAATATTGGGGTATGAAAAGCTTGGAAGAGGGTGTGGCTGTTTGCTGTCTGTTTATATTACAGGTGGATATATCCACCTAAGATATATCCAAGAACCAACCTAACATTATACAAACCAAGACCAGAAATAAGACAGGTGTTTTAAGAGTCAGAATAAATAGTCTCTGAAAATTTTTTTCTATAGAGGATGTGTACCCTCAGCTCAATGCAGAACTTAAGTCAAGATAATTTGCTATTTTTCTAAACTATATTAACTGATCCAGACAATGGGTTTGAGATAACAATTCCCCAATATTCTCTGGAATTCACTAATGCAGAATGAAAGTTCTTATTGACCCCCTCTAGCCATAAAATCTATAATGAATGTAGAAAATTACATTTCTTGAGAAAGTACATTCATTTCTCCTATTTGATATGGAACTGATTTTCATAAAAGCATGATGCTCCTCACCTGTCACTTTCAGTACTTTTTTCAGTGCTTTCAGTACTTTTTTCAGTACTTTCAGTTCATGTACTTTGGAAGGCATGCCTTCATGATGAAGGCAGAGAGAGTTGGAGGGTCACCCATCTTCTGTTGTGACTGTATATTGCAGGCTTTTTGCTATCACACGACACCAGCTGAGAGTCAGCTCCTATTTTTTCTTTCCTACCACATGTGAATATTTCTGTTGGGAAATTAGTCAATTTGCTGGCAGAGTAAAAGAGAATTGCATGCTCCTAGCATCAGTGAAGGGAACATAAATAATTTCTGCTGATGACAATGTTTGAATCCACTACCACAATTAGGAATTAACAATATTCCTTAGGTACTACTCTCTGGAAACTGCTGGCAATTGCTGACTTTAACAGCCATCCCAGCACCTGCAATTAGGTCAGCTATTTGCAGTGTGCCCCCAGGGAACTTGGCCAGTCAGGTGTTCTGGTGCCTATCTATCACTGCTACCTACTCCAAAAAAACCTGCACGTATATCTGTGTTATATACTGCTGTATCATTTTTTCTCTACCTCAGTCATCTATTCTTCTTTTTATCAGGCTACTTTTCTGCCTAGCTAGATGCTAATGTAGCCTTTGGCCTCATCTGATCACTATTTGTATGGAGCAACCATGATGTCAAAGGAAGAAAGTCATGTTTATACATGGTAAACTGCATGGTTCTAGTGTTAGAGGTGTGAATGGCACCCCAAATCTGCAGGGTACCCACTAGATTTCTTCAATATGTATGCTTGCATAGAATATATTTGTAAAAATATGGTGTTCCTGTGAAGAAATATTCATCAGTGGTAAACACAATTGTTAAAGTGCATTTTCTATTAATGAGAATTCTTTTTCATCGGATGTCTATTTTCTATGGAAATATAATGTAGGGTTTTTTTCCTAGGGAAATGTTGGCTCAGTTTAACAGGTGACTGCTGTCCTCTGACATTTAAATGAAGTGACACAGTCTTCTAGGATTGTGTTTCAAATCTATGCTTAGCAAGAAAGACATCATTTTAGGACCTTCTAATTCTCCATTTTCAAAGGTTTTGGTTTTAGGAGCTCAGACTCCTAATCTCTTATTATTAACCCATTAGATGCTCACCTTAGTTTTCAAACATTTGTAGAGGGATGATTTTCTGTTCAAGAAGTATAAAACTTTTAAAGGACAAAATAAAGCTTTTCTTTAGTACAAATCACTTTATGCTTTACTTTGTAATATTTTATCTGCATTTTCTGTTACTTATTTTTTTACATTTTCTCCTTTTTTCTGTCTCTAATGTAATATAAGCTCATTTATCAGTTTACTTTCTTCATATTTTTGTTTTGTATGATGAGTTAAACACTTTTCAACAGTGCCATGACGGAATAGAGATGTAAAGTTAGGAGTAAGAGATTAATTCCATTCAAATTCAGGAATCTTCCAGTCTAGTACTTTATTTCAGTCTTCTCTATTTTGAGCCTAATAATTTTTTATTTTTATTTTTATTTTCAAAGATGGCCTTATTGAGGCATTCCTGAAAAGCAAGAAGAGTAGTGATTTGTCTCTCATTATTAGATCATGGTAGATTTGACAGAACACTGAAAGGAACAAATACAAATAATCAAACAACAAATTTAAAATGGTCTTTTGGGCCTTCAAGAGACACATCACATTCGCTTTAGTTTTCTCAAGCTATGTCTTCTTTTTTGGGAAAGCATCTTGAAAAGATTCAGCTGGAAGTATTAAAAATGCTGGAAACATTAAAATTGTGGATGGACAATGGTTAAACTAGTTGCCTCCTTTACTCATCACCTTCTAGCTACAATAAAGAAGTGCTTTGGGCAAGAGAGACACACCATTAAGCGAGCTAAAAGATGTGAAAAGAAATATCTATTAAATTTCTGAGTAGGTTTTCTACAGACTGGAACTGAAGGCCATTTCACTTGCTCACAGACTAACACACAATCAATATTAATTACCAAAAAACCAGTTAATAACATTCTTGTGATAAGATCAGTACAGAGTAATGAACTGAAGCAATATAAAAGCACTTTTCCGTATAGTGAACCTGTACATGATATCAGAATTTAAAAAAATAGATTCAAAAAATCTCTATGATCTGAAAGCTGGAGACTAGGCTTCACTTTGTTTTGTCTCTCTTCAAAGTTAGGTACAGCATACTGTGTGGTTATCCCAGAGAATAAATAATAATGGCACTCTGACTGATGTTTTTTTAATACAACTATGTTCAGAAAGGAGAAGTCAAATCCAGTTCAGTTTTTGGTGCAAATTCCACATAAAGTACCAAGTGTTTTACAACATGGCATTATCAGTTGTTTAATCAACCTTATCTGCCAGAACATGCTGTCATAAAAGGCATTCTAAAATAACATAAAATGAAACATCCTTCACTATGGATTGTTAAACTCTATAATCTGATCGGTTTCATCAGTGGTTAAGCACTGCATAGCAATGATAATCCACTTTGTTAGGTAACAGCCTGGATTTGGTGGAAGGTGGAATAAAGGAAGACTTTCATTTCTCAAATTATTTTACTTCATTTAGTACTAAACAAGTGCTGATTAAACAGTTAACAAATGTAAGACAATTGAAAATTTATCACATTTGAGCTTGATTCATCCCACTAAGAGGTGTTTCCTTTTTACAGGATTTTTGTTTTTGTCACACACAAGTGTTGAGATGTGGTGGAGATATATCAGTGCTTATATTGATCTGGACTACAAGGTTGTGGAATGAATTGAGTTGCCTTTGTGTATAGACTATGCCCACTCAGCACAACTGTGATCTGTCTAGGTAGCATGTGGTAGTGATTCAAGAGGTCTGGGCTGTTCACACATCCTACAAGAAGTACTCAATGCAGCTGCCAGAAATATTACCTTGGACTTAGAGTGCTTTATCTCAGACCCTAAATTGTTCAGAACATTCAGCCACACCATTCTAAATCAGATTTTTATGTCAGTACTTTTAGAGATTACTTCCATATTGCACTCGCAGCAAAACTGACACAGAGCTGCAGATCTGAAATCTTTAAGTGGAATGAAACATGTGAATTGCTGAATATGAATGCTAGAAAATGGCTTATAATCTGACTAAACAAGAATACACATGAAATAAGATTCTACCAAATCACAGTGTAGTGATACAAATTTTAGTTTTATGGAAGTCATTATTTAAAAGCCAGCACATGTCATACAGTTTTAGAGATGATATTTTGTTTATCTATCACTCCAGAAAACAACTACTTGCTTGGTTCATAGAATGTTTTGAAAGCATTTGAAAAATCAAAGGGAAGAATTATATTGAAATATTTTCAAATATGACACCCTCTCCTTGCCATTAGTGATTTTTATTCATTTGCTTTCTTAAAGTGTGGGTTCCAGTTTCATTTTTCAGATGCATATAACTGGATCTTACTTTCTTACTTTTTTTTTTTTTTTTAATTTAATGAAAACAACAAAAAAAATGTGACTAGTATTACTTAGTAGAAAATATTTTGTATGCAGTTTTTACTTTTCTTTCAGGATAGCTCTTTTATTTTTCCACCATGTTTAAGAGACACTTCGAAGAAGACTGTAGTTTTAGTTCTCGCACAATCTGTCTGACTGGTAAAATTGTGGATTCCTGTACCTATCTATTTTATCAGACTAAGGGATGTTGACCCCTCAAGCCATAAATGTAATAGTGCAGGACTGACTGTTCTTCTGGATCGTGGGTTCATAAGACCATGTCCATCTTGTGTCCTCCCTTTGACAGAGTCTCTTCACTCATTTCTGTCAGTCCAGAGACTAATTCAGCACTGGAATTTTATTCTGTACATATCACAGAGGGATATATAGCTCCTTTGGGATCTAACCCTGCAATATATTCCACTCGCATTAAAATCTTTGGAGAACATTGCTGCTTAGCATGTGGAAAGTTCAGACTCCTCAGCTGCCCAAGTCTGTATTTATAATAGAGTTGGTCAGAAATTGGAACACTTCCATAGATGCACCGTGGTTTTGGAAAACTACAACTTTTAACATCAAAATGGGCAATAGATTTCTATAGTTCTAATGTGTATCTTCCATCCAAAATAATATCATTATTCTTTTCAGAAAGAATGTACCTTTAACAGGGACAGCAGCTAAAGGTGTATTATTCCTTTTTACACAATTTTTTTCACTTTGTTATGCCTGCAGTTACTCTTACCTATTTATTGTTGTGATGTTGAGAATATTGATTAAGACAATGTTCTTAGTCTTTCTCTCTCTACAAATTTTGCTTCATGGCGCAAGAGAGGGAAAAAAAGGGTCTAATTTTTGTTACATACACTCTTTCAGTATTTTTTTCCTAGAGAAATATATCCTACCAGCATGTTTCTCACTACGGAAAATTTTTTGTCTAAGAAAACAAAGACTATTAGTGCAGTCTGGGTGTTCTGAGGTGTGGTGCCTGCTGTAGTTCTTCATTGAAGAAGATAGGAATTATACCAATTTACAGGATGACTAATATAAATCAAACTAATACACCATGAAGAAGGTGTAAAGACGATAAATAGTAAGATAATTCTATTAGATATTACAAAACATTACTGTTATTCTACAAGTTCCTGCTGAAGCTTCATCTGGAATACCATACATAAAGCTTGTCACATATTCAAGAAAGATTAATTGGTACCAGAGAAGCTGCTGAAGACTACTGAAATGCTGAAGGGAGGACTAAGGTTGTTTAGTCTAGCAAAATATAGAGCTTGAAAAGACATTGCATTTTTTTCAGCAAGTACACACAAAATACAAATACAGGGAGAGAAAATTCACATATAAAACCATGATAAAATTTGAAAGAAAAAATATATTTTAACAAGAGAAGAGTAACTTTGGAAAAGAATTCTAACCATGTGACTCATAAAATTGCAAAATTCTCTATGCAGGAGCCCTCAACATATTCATAAAGAAACTCAGAACTCTAGTAGCTGCCATTCAGGTATGCTGGCTATACTATTGCAGTTTTCAATTTATCTCACAAACAGAATATCACTCAAATTTGGGTAGCAAAAAATCAAAGTCCTTCAGATGTAACATCTTTTGTTTTGTCATATGTGTCAGAAAGGGAAGCATTAAACAGAACCAGAATACTGTTAATTTCTTGATGTGGACTTGATCAATTGATTTTAGTTTAGGAATGTAAGAACATTTTCTATATAATATTTTGGGATTTCCTCACCAACATAATCCTCTTACAGCATTTTCTATGAAATGTAAAACAAAAACAAAGGCAGACTACAGTTTCTCTCTTCCGGGACTCATGGAAGAGGGGATGTGGGAGGGATTGGAGCTAGGACTGGCCACTCAGTCCCTAGTGCAACACAAGCCATTTGGTAAAAGTTGCTCCTGTCCCTGAGCTTGTGCAGTTTGGCCAGAGCAGGGAGCGAGGATGCCATGGCAGAGATTCTGCCAACTCCTCTTCCTGGCTATGCTCAGGGTCTTCAGCTGAGGAGACATCACTACTGTGCTCCTACTTACCCCAGTCAATACATTTGACTAAGTGCCGAGTGAAAAATGAAACATACTTCAGTAGTTCACTCTTTCTCAAAGTAGCAAAGCTGTAATAATTATGAATATCATTGATGGAAAATTTTATTCACTCCCCCTTATGCTGTAGAGTTCATACAGTATTCATTCCAATAGTTTTGTCATTCTGCCCTTATAAATAGTATTCATTACACCTCCCTGGATTCCATATAAGGACTGTCTGAAAAACACATGAACAATATAATTTAATTGCAGAAACATAAAAGATATTAAGGATGATAAATGTTTTTTATGGCCTTTAAAATGAAGACAGACAACATTCATATAATTTCTGCTTTTTCATGCCTTAGTGAATGTCTTGAGTTTCAGAAAAAAATCAAAACTATTTTGATGGAAAGTGGTTCTTATTCTACATTTGCGAGGATTTGCATTTCTGGTGCTAGGAATGATATATCAGTTTTACAGTCACCACACAATGTGCTAAGATCAACTTTCTCTGGGTCCTGTCATACAAAATTATATTAGAACAGACAGAAGTTATTAATTTAATGACATATTAAAATTCAGCATAACTCCAGAAAGTATTGAAATTATTAGGTATGTTTGAAACCAAAATGAATTAAAACTATAAAATGTTATCTGCAGGTGATACTCTAATAACTATGCAACATATTGTATATGGCAATATTGAATTCTCCCTTGCAGTAAATTACAATTTCACCATCAATAGAAATCTTTACAAAAATAATCTCTGCCAAACAGTAGAATTTCAAAAATCACAAGAGTGGCTGACTAGGATTGTAAAATAAAGGTCATATTGATGCTTTCTTACCTTCCAAAAGTTTATATCTTTTTTGTCTTCCTGTTTTTGTTTGTTTGTTTGCTTTTTCTCCTAAAGAATGCAATACATTCATTTGTTAACAAAATTGTTACTGCAATAGAGAAGACTAAATAGTGTGGGCTGGCTCTATTATAACTGGCTTAGAAATAGTGTAGATTTATACCAGAAAAGATAATTTGGTGCAGAAGTATTTCCATTTTTAAATGGTAGTGCTAATGTTAACATATCAATGATAAGTAATGTAACAACATTATTTATATAAAAATTATTTTCACATATTTAGACTACTTCTACTTTAGTAACATTATTTCCATTTCAGAGATACAGGCAACCAGAGTTTTAAAATACATTTCATATGTTACTTTTTTTTCCCCTCACAGCAAGGCCAGTTTTTTGACGACCTGATTACCTTAGTTTGGGTATCATATGTCACAGTACATGCAAGGGTGAGTAAAAATCTCTCATGATAGCCTACAAGCCTAATTTAGCTCTTGGAATATTCTTCTGATCTACTGAAATTTAAAAAATACATCTTGCTAAAGATATCTTTTTACAGATGTTAAAATTGTAATTATGTGTTAATTTTTAGTTGTGAAGGTTAATGATAACAAGTATGTTCCAAGTAAAAACCAATACTAGATTTTCTTTCTTTTTTTTTTCCAATTTCTTTTTCAGGCCCAAGGCAAAGGTGTTTGTCCAGCACTGAAAGAAGATTGAGTACCTCTACTATTATTGCTTAGCTGTTATTGTCTTGTTGGATGACAAAAAACAGGAGAGAAATGTCGTGGTGGAGACTCTGGGGACTCCTAGCATGCTCAGGGATTATATAATTTGTAATTAATTTCTTTTTCCTTTCTTAGATGGAAGTCACCTTGAGACCATCAGTCAACATAACAATTTTTACTGTTTGGAAAAGGAGATATCTGAATGACTTGCATAACACACTGAAGAACCACTGGCATCCAACTGTAATTTTGGTTGTTGGTATTTCATTTTCTAAATAAAAATTGCAGATATTATGCCTGAGTCAGTCCAGACTTTCTTTGGCTTTACTGTGAAAGTCTATATTTACAGCAGACAGAAACACATGTGTTGATCACTTTTATTATCTCATTTTTGTTATGTTGTAAGTGTATTACCTTTTCTCTCTGTGGATAAGCACTTCACTCACAAGCTTTCTGAAGCTGTGCTGCAACAGCTTAATTCTGCTTATAACCTAGTGTGAGGCTTTAAAATCTACTTGTAAATTGATTTTCATGCTGTCAACTGAAGATCTTTCCCTGATGCCTTCTTCTCCAAAGTCATGGCAAGCATACTTTTGTTTCATAATAGTCACTGCTTGTGATAACAGTTACCATCTCTCTGTAGAAAGGAAAATTTCACTTACCTTGTTCATGGGATCTAGATACACATCAATTCTACTTAGCTGTTAATTTACTGAGCAAAACATTTTATCACCTCTTCAAAATGAAGAGGTACTCATTCAGTTGGAATAAATATCAATATATCCTAAGGTCTGGAATACCACTTCAATGAATACACATTTGAATATTTGATTACATGGTAAATATACTGATCACTAAGAACAGTGTGAAAAAGATAATTTTCACTCTACAATTAATCCTGTGTAAACGTACACACTAAGGGAATTAATTACCAATAGAAAAAATATTCTTATTTCTAGAGTTACAAAGAAGGGTATGATTTTTTCTATGTAAAATCTAACTTTATAATACCTAATATATGTTGTAACTGTCAAAATACTCAATATGTAGCATTAGAGAAAGGGAGTTCTGCTTTAACTCCAAGTAAGCTTTGATTCATTTATATCCACTTAGGTTTATTCACCCTTCCAAGCAAGGTTTAAGATTCCTCTACAGTGTCAGGACTGACTAGTTGGGTCTCTCTTTTTTGCCTCCACCCTGGAACTTGAATCTCTTACCCTTTGCTGTATAAAAGTTAAAAAGAGAAACAATTTCTCTTATGCAAAAGGCTTTCATTAGCATATGCATCTTCCTTTCTCATTGCACAACTTTCTTGTGAGAATTTTGTGCCAAAGAGTGAAAGGGACCTTTCCATCAGCCTTTAGCACTGTAGTGTAACTGCAGCTGTGAACGTGGCCATAGGTAGAAAGACTTGGTCAGACACTGCTCTTGTCTGCACTGCAAATGCTCTGGAATCACAGCAGTGAAACAAATTGAATTATGTTGATCTCTCCTTTTCTACTGTGTCCAGGATAATGATGAAGTTAGTCCCCTTCCAAAATTCTTTGAAAACACTTGAAAGCCTGTTCATAGTCAGCTTGAACAAATATTTCCTGGCACTTGATATACAAGGTTCATACTTTTTGGGAAGAAATAGGCCCAAACTAACATAATATCTGAGAGTAATAAAGAGGAAGTAGAGGAATATCACTTTGGGCAAAAACTAATAAGCTTGAGGGAAATCTTTATAACCCAAGTTTTAAAAAAATACCTTTCAATTCCAAATGGAGAAGAATAATGAAGAAAGTCATAAGGAAATGCAAGAATGCAATTATTTAAGAACAGCAGCAGTTCAAAATGGAAGTTAACAAGATAGTGGACTATCTTTCCAGCTCACAGGATATTAAGACAGAAATACATGTAATGTGCAGGATTTAGAGATCTATTTAGATGTATGATCATAGTGGTTGCCCCAGTTTCCTTATTTTGAAGACATCAGGGTTGCTTCCCTTCAAGTGAGTTGGAATACTGTGAATGTGTTGAGGTTTCTTTTCCCCTACCACTAGCTGTTGTTTAGATTCATGAATATCTTTGGTGTTGGCACATTATTTCCTTCTCATCTTAACAACATTTTGTTGTTCTTGATACAAAAATGTACACACTTTGAATATGTATGAGTGTATGGTACCTAGTACAATGGCCATTAACTGGGACACTTGGGGACTAGTAGTATAAAAATAGAGGAGAAAATACTTATCCACAGGCAAAGTAATCTCTGAAGTGTAGATCGATCAAACTGCAGAATTTTAACGATAAAGTCTCCCTTAGCTATAAGTCACATGTCAGTTTTCAAAATGGACAAGTCATTTGTAGGCAGGAGTTTTAGTTTTATTAATTTTTTTTAAAGTATTAAATTTAACACAGAACTCAGGTTCTGGGCAGATTTTTCTCCTGGGGTACAGTAGCTATATGCCGAAAGGCACATAACATAAAATGCAGGTTTTAGTCTGCATTTACTTATTGCAGTTATTCCAAAGCATATAAAAAACCCTACTCTTATTTTTAATAAATAGTTCCAGTCAGTTCCTGATGTTGTTAGCACAGCTCATTAATATCAGCTGTCTCCTGCACTCTCTTCCACTTTCAAAATTAATTAAGCTAGTGGCACATTAACTGTAAGGAAGAGGCCATAGCTTTTTTTATGCAGAAAACAATATAAGCATAAATCAAGAGGAGAAATCCTAATGTTTTGGAACTGACCTTATGAAGGGGTACTTTGCCAAGTGACAATAGCATCTGTTCAAATGGGAAAAAACAAACATAAGAAGTGAAAGGAACACATCCACTTCTCTCTCAAATATTGTGGAAATATTGCTCATTGCATGCAATCACCTGCCACATCAAGTGCCCTCTTTGGTGCTCATTATCCCACCCATTGTACCATTAACAGTTTCCTTTTGCTTTGTAACTTTTCACCCAACAAACTTGTAATGTTTATTTGAATACAGATATACATAATATTATTATGATAACTGATATAGTATTTCCCATTTTGTCTGCTAATATTTTTTAAAGTGAAGTCAGCCTCCTGGACCATATAATCTTTTATAAATATACATATTTATACATGAATACTACCACTGAATTAGCTTGAAACAGCTACAGAAGGTTGATACACTAGATAGTTGCAGAAGCTTGGAAAAAGACTCGGGTTTTTTTCTGCAGCTGTTAAAACAGTTTGGCAGCATGTATCAGAAAGAAATGTTTGTGAAAATTGACATTTCATTGGATTTTTATTGACATATCACTGATTAAAATGTGTCACACGTTCCCCTGTGGGTAAGCCCCTAGCAGATCCACAGCTGCAGGCTGTGGTGTGTAGGTGTTATGCTGAGGAAGCTTCCTTGGGCACACAATTGGAGAAGGCTTTCCCTTGGATGCTGTAGGCTAATGCAGGACTCCAGCTCTTTGTTCATCCTGCACAACTACCAGGCTGTGAACCCCAGCCCTGCTGATGCAGCATCTCCCAGGAGAGAAGGAATGGGGGAGCCCTGCAGTCTAAGCACAACCTGAAGAGTGTTGGGACCTGAGTTTTCATCAGCCTTTCCTCCTGAAGCCAAGGACCAGGATCCCATTACCCATCTCCAAGGCTATCTGCTGACTTTTCAGATTTATTTCCACATGCAACCTGCATCTAGTCTCCCCCATTATCCCTCAGGAGGAACAAGATTTCTGATTTGTAATTGAAACACTTTGGATGATGTGTCAGACAGATGCTTACCAACCAATTGGGTCTGACTTTGATCACAGGTTCTGAATATACTACTGACTGATATTTAAAGTAATAATTCAAGAGACCCTTTCCCCCAGAAGCTTACATGCCTTTGTCGATCTGTGAGAACTGATTATGTTCAGTCTGTATCCTTGTGATATGTCTTTTGGGATTTAGTTTAAGTGAGGAGTTAGACAACCTTTCTCCTCTTTCCCATGACATAGTCCTCTCTCTTTCTCTTGGCCCTATGTCCCCTGCCACATGTACCTGGATTTCTGCTCAGGACTAGGCTCATCTTCAGTTACTCCATTTCTGAAAGCACTGGTGACATCCACAGGATATACTGGAAAAAAGTACCAAGCAGATGTGACAATTTAGACTCTTCATTAGCAAAAAGTATTTGGGAAAGTTATTGTTGTGATTACCAAGGTCTTAGACATCTTTCAGGATTCCTTCTTTGCTGGGTGTCACTGAGAGCATCCACTCCAGTGTGTGACCTTCAACAGAGTATTCTGCTGTAATATGGCTCAGACAAAGGCCTGAGTTACACTTGAGTACAAATTTGAGTTAATGTAGGAGGTTTAAGGTTTGCTTCCCTTAAAGGGCTTCCTTCTGGAAGACCGTGGCAAAAGTTGACTGAAGCAACTAACAGAGCTTTTGCCAAACACAGCATGTTCTGTTGATTCCTCAAAGGTATCAAACATTCAGGATAAAGAGGGCTGGTTGCTGATGCACCTGTATTATTTAGACCTTTTAATGTTGCTTAGCCAGCTTCCACTCTGACAGAGTCATCCCAAAGAGCTTATCACTTCACTCTCCTAGCAGCCTTTCAGCCCATGTACCTTCTCTTTAGAAAAGGTAAAGGTGTTTGGATTGTGCATGGTTCCTTATGTGTTCTTTAATATAGCCTTGAGACTAATAAAACTGGGATGCAGAAGATAATAAGCACTTTCTTGTTCCCTTATGATGACACATTATCTTGCCACTGCTTTTAATGGATCTAATCGTGCAGCCTGCCACTTCCAAAAAGCTACCAAGACTTTAAAGATCAGAATCCTGCTTTTACTTGAGCAAAAACAAACAGTGTTAAAAACATCTTTTAAAACAGAACAGCTTTTGAGTTGTTAAGAGGGATGGAATGAAAGCCATTCCAAACGTACCCTAAAGGGCAGCCTGTTCTAGGTTTTTCCTCAGCCTGGAAGCCCTTCAGGGTCTTCCTATGCTGTGGCCATCCAGTCCACATGCAGCTCCATTTCATGTTATCTGCTTCCAGGAACATCTCCTTTTCCCCCCATCATGTCCCAGAGTTGCCTTTGTGTCACCCTTTACTCTCCTCGTTTCCCAGTGTTTACAATGCCCACTCTCCCGTGAGACACACCCTGCCCTGGGGAAGCTTCCCTTCCCAGCAAATTCATACAGCACCAGCAGCGTGCCAGGGCAGGGTATGGGACAAATGTCTAAAAAATTCCCCTTTTGTTCAGGGACTTATCCTTAATCCAAGCATTTCTTACTTAAATATATCAGGCACAACAAACAGAAAAAGCAAATGGCATGTATCATGGTCTTAAAAATGAGAAAAAAATAATCTGAGTTTATACATACAGATATTTATGTAAATATATATGCATATATATATATATTTTGCACATATGCAAAATGAGATAAATTGATATACATACAACTTCTAAAGCAAGATAAAAGAACTGTAGATAGGATTAAATATTTTTGTAATAGGAAACAATAACTTTATTTCTATGTTGAAAATATTTTGGGGAAAAAAAATTTACAAAGGTCCTGATTAAATACCATTCAAAGAACTGAAGGATCCATATGGTGATGCTGATGACAGCCATTCTCTCCTGTGTTCCAGACCCTGTATTCTGTTTATCCCTTCGTGCCTAGGCCCCATGGTGCCTGAGCCAAATTCAGTTACCCTCTGACTTACCAGATTTTCTGTAACTCCAGAGTATGCTAAGTACCTTATAATACAAAACTCTGGGGTAAGCCAGTTTCAGTTTCACCAGGTGATGCTTTTCTACTAAATATTCAGTGGCTGAGAGAGACAACAGCACATCAACTTAATTGTGGGGCATATTTAATGGAAATTCTTATTCTGAATAAGATTTTTACGTCTCAAATAAAAAAAATTGTCTGAAAGATATTTAAAAGGGAGCATTTGTTCAGTATCTGCAGTTAATACAGGCCACTGGGCTCGGAAGACAAGGTCTGTCATACTTGGGGGAATGAGTGAAATACTGTTAAAGCCATCAGCTTCTAGAGTTGGTCTTCTTGATGCATATCCAATACTTACAGGGTCACAGTCAAAGGGGCATACTGAGTGTAACCACCTCAATATACATCATAGTGTTGTAAGAAGGAGTCCTTGTTACAATGTGGGATTAATACCTTTCAAGCAGGGGAGAAATTGATTTTGTGCCTCCATCAACCAAGATAAATGCCCTAACCAGGCAGGAAGAGAAAGAAATGGGATCTGTATCACTTTCTTCCATTTTTTTTTTTTTTTTGGAAGAAAACCCTTTAAAATTTTTTAA
>VYXF01002844.1:495183-570946 GCA_013397295.1 Polioptila caerulea | reverse complement strand
TAGTAGAAGAACCTATCAAATGATTTTAAGTGGACAGGACTATTTTAAAATAATTATTTTATCGAGAAGGAAAACATTTCCTGTTACACCTACACTGAATATAGTTAGTTAACTGGCTTCTCCCTGAAAAGTTTTTCCACCTGTTCTGAAATTTTATGAAATAGGACACTTAAGGCTCACTTATGTCAGCTTGTTGCTCTGTCTTTCAATCTTCACAGTCTTCATAAACTCCTTTTAACTATTCAGGCAGCCTACAGCAATACACCATTGTAACGCAGTAAATCACACAGGACTCACAAAGTTAACACAGCCTGCCAGATAATCTCAGCCATAAAATAATAATGTTACTTCATTAAGAAATAATCCCTTCATTTAACAGTTAGGTACTAATGCACTAAATGGTTTTGAATAGAATTCCTATTACAATGAAGCCTTTGAATTTCTCGCTTTCTAATATTAAGTAATAATGAAATGAGAACAAAGTACCATTTTAAAACTTCCAGTTTGATGTTACGCTTTAGTTGCAATGAGATATCTAGCAAACTTCTCAAAAGTTTAATTTAATTACTTAAGTTATGGAAAAGATGACTTAAGTTTCAAGTGACATCTATCACAATTACACATATGCACTGACTCCTACTCACCACTAAGATCAGCACATTGGGAATGATAACTCCTTACTGAGACATACCAGTTGGAGACATTTGAGGACAAATATTTATGAACAGGCAAAGCTCCATTTAAATGAATAAAACAAAAAATTTAGAGCAGCAAAACTTCTGACCTTCGTATTTCAACTTCTTCCATTTTTTTTTGTGTTCTAATGAAAATTAGTGTTTTAAAATACATCCTGTTTTGTAAATAGATTCTGTTTTGTTTGTATACAAATTCTTGTAAAATATGTTTTTCCCACTAAAAAAAGCTGAACCATCTTCAATCAACCAAAATTTTTTAGCTTAACCTAAGCATAAGATCTTTGAGCCTAAACAGAAGATTGGAACATTATAATATTGGACAGGGAGCTTTCAACACTGCAATTCAGTTGTCGCTAACAATAGCTTTTACTGTGGAAAAAACAGCAATAATAGTAAATTTCATTTATGAAGTGCTGCTCTCAGAGTTCCAGGGAGTTTTGCTTCCCAAGCAAGTAAAAGCAACACAGGAAATATTTCTTTTAAATTCTGCTTTAAAAAGCTAAATCCACAACTGCTTTCCAAGTATAAATAGGAATTTCATTTCATTGTAAAACATACAGTAAAAGCTTGGACACTCACAGTCTTCAAAGTATTTTTAGGATGAAATCATGAACTGGGATATTCTGACCTAAGAGTTATAGCAATAGGAAAGGGAAAAACAGAAAAAAATTGAAGAACTAGGACCCAGTGTTGACAGAGACCTTATAAAAATAAAAAAAAAGTAATACAAAGCTTTAAGACTGAAAACATAATCAAAAGAAGGAAACCATTTCTGTATTGTTTTATTCACACATTTTTCTTATATCTATAATTCTGAAGAAAAATCTTTATCTTTGCAAGGCAATAGACCAGACCATATATATTATATACATATATAATATGTATATTCATGTGTCACTAGTGAGTTCTGCAGGGCTCCATCTTAGGCCTGTGCTCTTCAAGATCCTCATAAATTACTTGAACCAGGACTGGAAGGGACACAGATCAAGTTTGCAGATGACATAAAACTGGGAGGAGCTTGACTCCCTTGGGGGCAGAGGCCCTGCATAGGGACCTTGATAAATAAGAGGACTGGGCAGTCACCAACCATATGAAGTTCAATAAGGGAAAGTGCTGGATTCTGCACCTGGGATGGGGAAATCTTGGATGTACAGACAGACTGGGGAATGAGAGGCTGGAGAGCAGTGCCATGGAAAGGGACGTGGAGGTCCTGGTCGATGGCAAGTTAAATGTGAGCCAGCAGTGCCCTGGCAGCCAGGAGGGCCAACCCTGTCCTGAGGGGCATCAGGGACAGCATCACAGCCAGGCAAGGAAGGGGATTGTCCTGCTCTGCTCTGCTCTGCTCTGGGGCAGCATCACCTTGAGTGCTGGGGGCAGTTTTGGGTGCTGCAATATAAAAAAGACATGAAGCTCTCAGAGAGTGTCCAAAGGAGGGCCACGAGGATGGTGAAGGGCCTTGAGCGGAGGCTGCATGAGGAGCAGCCGAGGGCACTTGGTCTATTCAGCCTGGACAAGAGGAGACTGTGGGGGGACCCCATTAAAGTCTGCAAGTTCCTGTGAGGGGAAGAGGAGCAGCCAACACTGATCTCTTTGTTGTGATCAGTGACAGGGCCCAAGAGAATGGCCTGAACTTGTATCAGGGGAGGTTTAGGTTAGATATCAGAAAAAGTTTCTTCACCCAGAGGGTGTTTGGACACTGGAACAGGTTCTCCAGGGAAGTGGTCATAGCATCAATCCTGACAGAGTTCAAGTGTTTGGACAATATTTTCAGGAACACGTGGTGGTCCCCAACTTGGGGATGGCCCTGTGCAGGGTGATGAGTTTGACTGAATGGTCCTTCTGAGTCCCTTCCAACTCAGCATATACTGTGTTTTTTATATCCTATGGCTCAGGGGAACATGAAATTTAAAAAAAAGTTTGACTTGTGATTCTGAATGTATATTGCTGTGGCCCTTGAGAGCAGCTACATATTAGGAAAAATAGTGTATTCTTTCCTATAATGTGAACAGAATTTGGACTTCTTCTGCTGCACCTATATTCAGATTTCTACCCTGAAAGAACCAAATTTGTTGTGCCATGACCAAATCCTAGTCATTAACCAGGTGGTGTGCCATAATCTGGAATGTTTTAGTTCTATCTGTAGAAAGCAGTTATAATCACAAGGATTTTACATCATGCCATCACTTTGTCTTAATCATTTTTTCTGGAAAAATCAATACTTTTTTCTGAGTGACAAGTTCTATCAGAAAATTACTATTTTTTAATCATTGAAAAAATTTTATAATGCTGATATGTTGCAGATGAAGAACTCCAGCTCTCTGTTTATTTGGTCTGTATGAAAGTTAAGAAATAAACAAATATCTTTTCAAGCACATAACTGAGTATTGTATTTTTTATTCTTTTTCTTTATGTGACTGTATATTACATAGGTAAACAAGACATCAGAGAATGCATCATGCCATCAAAGAGAAGACACACCAGTTGAAGCAGGTTTTACTTACTATGGCTCTTTGGATTAATTATATATGTTCACAAAGACATATATATAATTATAGTGGAAGAACCTTGAGATTGAATTGGAAATTGTCATATCCAAATATGACAATGAAGTAGATCATTTGTTATGTTAATGAAGCAGATTTATTGTAATTATTTGTAATTTATTGTATTATTTGTAATTGCACTGATCAAATAGGCAAAAAATAAAGCCTCCAGCCCCACTCAGTATCCAAAAAACCCCAAAACCAAAATGCAGGTATTTTTCTTCAAAGTGTTCAATCAATTACTATACAATGATAATTACAAAGAAGAAGAAACTTCATTATTAATGAAACAAGGAAAAGAAATAGAGTGCTAAAGCCAAATGCCAAATGTAAGGCCAACATCAATTCACAAAAGTGCATATACATTAAACTATGTCATGTCTACACTGCTTTAGAGAAGGCTACAGCATTTGGTAATAAACAGGGCAAAATTTCAGTCACAGTTAGTCCAGGCTTCCAAACCTTCACTGTTACACCACATCCAGTTGCCAGTTTATCCTAGTACAATACTTTCTTTACCTATCCCCATTTCTATATATTTCAAAAATACGTTCAGAGTTCAACCACTATTGCTCAAAAATCTGTATATGTGTCTTTCATTTTGATCAATTTAAAGCTTCTGTAGACAGTCCCAGCATTTATTGTCAGTGTTCTAATCTAAATTACGTTTTTCTACAGTCATCCTCTACTTCTAAATGAAACACAGTTATACATGCTCAGCGCTGAAAGCCATTGCTCATGACCTTTGAAACATAAGGTTTGTTATGTGGTGTTCTTATGGCTGAGCTCAGGCAAAGGAGAGTGTGAGTGGTTAACAGAAAAGCTGCAGTGTGGCACCAGCTGGGTAATGAATGTAAAAGTGTAAGTCTGCATTTTAATACAGCATGATGAGAAAACATCTATCAATTTTCTTTGACTAAGATCCTGCTTGACAGATAGAAATCCATGTGTGCTATGAAGTTGAGTCTTACCAGGTGTTGCCATGTAGCCTCCATGATGAAGCACAAGGAATTCTTCCTGATCTTACAGTCTCCCATTTTGGATTCTGTCCAGACATCTTTAGCCAGGAGCACAGAGACTCTGCAAATGCTGTATACACAACTTTAAAGTGTAAAGAAGTTTTAGGGAGCAATTTGGCCAAGCACTGTCATGCTCATCTTTCCTGATACAGCACACCAAGACCATACACCACAGCACACAGGTGCCAGGCAGGTGGCCCCAGGGCCAGTAGCCTCAGCATCTACATGTGACTGCTCCTGGATGTGGCTGAGCTCCTGTCTCCTATCAACTGACAGCTCTATCAACCCAATGACCCCCAGCAAAACTAACTAGCTGCCCTGTTTCTCTTTTGGGCTTTAATTAATTCCTCGCTGTAGCTTTTCCTCTTCCTTTGTTAATGATCCCGTCTCAGCAATCCTATTTTTGTAAATTTTACTTTTCTCTGTCTCTGCAGGCTGTCTTGTGGCTCTTTCTCCATAGCATGAGTGAAGGTAACACACCTAAGGCAGGTGGGCTATACTCTGAATCCTTCATATCCACACAAGTAAACCTCTGGAACAGGAGGAGCACATGGCAAGGATTTCACGGAGAGGGCTTCATCAGAGATCCTTAAGAAGATCTGCAGGCACAAAGCTGGCACAGAAGCACTAAGTTTTGTAAACCTCAGCAACAATGACCTGTACTCCTCACTGATATAGACATGTTTGCTGGTTTGGTAACTACTTGTTCATGTATAGACAGGCAATTTTTTTAATAACAGGCTTCATAATAACTCTGTTTCTCACACATATAGAAAAGAACCAGTTGCAGCAACTGAGATAATGAATGTAAATAGAATAGATTTCTATTTGCATGCTTTACCCTTACAGTTATTTCCTCTTTTTAAATAATTCTTTTCCTAAAATCTGCCTTTTATGAAGTATTACAAGAGAGTAGTGCAAGATTAAAGCTAAATAAATTATCCAATTAATAATTAAAAAAGTAAACATCAACTTTCAAAACCTTGCATAATAAAATAAAAAAGAATAGAACCATGTCTGTTTATTAAAAAAGTCAATTAGATTGCTTTTTAAAGCAACGTTTCACAAATTGTGCATTAAGACAGTAAGAAATACTTGTCCCCAAAGATGAAATCAGAAATGCAGAAGTAGCAGAACCTCTTCTGCGTTGTACTGTATTAACAGTGATTTTCATTTCCAAACCAACACAGCAGATGTTCATTTCTTCATCTGAATAATGAGAAAAATGTCCACTGACCTTTTTCTGTAGTTCTCAGCCTATCATCATGGAGCAAATATTGCACTGTATTGCACTGTGGTTCAGAGGGTGGTCAAATGTGACTGTCAATGTGGAAATTCTAAACCATTTAAAAAGCATCTCTTTCAAAACATGAGAAATAATGTTTTATATAAGATTAAGCTTTCTGAAGCACTAACACCGGGCTCATGAGGTGAATAACGGGTGGTTTTATGTGACTAATGGCACCACTCCATGAACTGCTGAACTCATGTACAAAATGTTCTCCATATGTCTCATTGATATAGACCATTTGATTGCAAATGTGCTCTCTGGTATTAATCAGTAGATTGTTAATCTTAATACTGCCTTGTGTTGTCACTAGACATTTAAATAAATAAGCAATATAACAGGGAACTTTTTCCACAGATATGCCAGTAAATGTGCATTAGCTGTTTCTGCATGCAGTGAAAGACTGCAATAAATATAGACGACACAGAAAAACTCGTCTGGCAACATCACAAAAAACTTAGTAGTTTTGTATATAGCCTCCAAAGTTTTTCTACATCATTTTAATATAGAATCCAAAGTCTAATGAGTTTTCACAAGGCCTTGTGCTTTCTCTTATCCTCAGGTTTTATGGTAGAAGACAGAAGAGTATGTAAGTAGCTCCAGTATCTCTAGAGTCTGTTACATTTTTCTTTGCAACTTCTTTTATTTTAATGAGTTTATTTTGAATAACTTCATTGAATAGTGAATTTAAAGTTGCAAGCGACAACAACTATATAATAAAAATAAATAAAGGCTAGGATTATAAAATAAAGCTAGGATTTAGTCCATATTTTAAAAAAAAGGTTAATATTTTGAGCATGGTATGAATTAAGTTAATTAT
Organism: Polioptila caerulea; assembly: GCA_013397295.1. Lineage (NCBI taxonomy): Eukaryota > Metazoa > Chordata > Aves > Passeriformes > Certhiidae > Polioptila > Polioptila caerulea. The sequence goes on along the minus strand of VYXF01002844.1, from coordinate 564,581 downwards.
CTACTTTCAAAGAATAAGTTTATAAGAAAAAGAATACAAAATTATTTTGGCACAGAAACGCAGCATAAGAGTAAAATGAACTTCCTGCATTATCTTGTTATTATTGTAAGATATAACGTTATTTTACTCCAGCCTTGTTGAGTTGCATGTCTCCACTCTTCAACCTGCTTCAGAAGTTGTGAGAGACTGGAGGAAGTTGCTGGCCTGAAACTTTTCAGATGTGTGTGGGCAAAGGGAAGGTCAGGTCTTGCTCTGGTGAGGTGATGCTCTGGTCTGCACTCCTCACTACACCAGGCCTATATCCCAGCCCCTGCAGGGGCTTCCAATCCCTTCCTCAGCTTTTGTGCTAAACCTTGTTACCTTTATCTTGCATCTTTCTGTCCCCTATAGCCTCCTTAGATTAATCTATCCTTAGATTATTAGGTTTTTATTAATAAAGAACCTGGAAATACTTTACATTAGCTACATTTATTAAATGCCTATAGATCTTGCAATGTAGAATCTGAATTACATTTCTTGCTTGTTCTTCTTCACCGTTGAAACTTATCAACATCTGCAGTTGACTCCTTAGTCAATGGATCAGCTCTTCCATAAAACTAACCCCATGATCTTTCCTATATAATCTAATTGTCTTTTTTACTCCTTTTCATCAAATAATCATTTTGCTTTCTTTTAGTTCTTCTTAATTTATTTTCAGTTTTTTTCCCCCATCTTTTTTTTTGAACTCTTTCCATGTGATTTTTACTTCTGCAGTCTTCCTTCTCTTTGTCTTGAGAAAGAAATTTAGTGACTCATTCACAGACTATTGAGTTCAAAAACATGTGCAATCTCTTCTCTCTATTTTGTCTTATCCAAGGGAAATTAAGCTTGTAGCCAAAATCTCAGGGACCACCAGAATGCTGCTGAAGGCTAGGCCACCATGAAAACTGCTGAGACACCCACTGTCACTCACTATACCATTCATTTCTAGGTCAAATAAGATGTCTTTTCTGTCTCAGCAATACAATCATAGTAGTGAAACTTGCAATATATCAAACTGCCACTTTTGTATTCATCTTCAAACTAGAAAGAATTTCTGACATTATCTTGAATATAGAGTTCTATACCTAATGTCCCAATTTAAGTTAGCCACTCTTTGTCTTGAATATTTCTCACTATGTCAAACTAAGCAGTGAGAAGGCAAGGAAAAAAACTTAAAAGATCGTTGTATACCTCAGTTATGTAAGAATGATTAAGCCAGGTACCAAAAATTAATAGATTTGAAGAGCAGATTTGTGAGAAAGATTACCATGTTTTGTCATGTTTAAAGCAAGGATCATATCTTTTAGTTCGCCTCTTTAGAAGGTGTAGAAACTTGTTATGTAATATCATGCTCTAATTCAATTTTCTATGATCCCAGAAGCTAAATCTCTTTGAGAGGCTCTAAGATGGCTGGAAGCAGTGACACTAAGGTATTAGTATCAAACATCCCTTGGATTTTTTTTCCTGGAAGAGTGAGGAATCTCACAACAATCTACTAGGTCTTCTTGTAAGACTAAACTCCAAAAAGGGAAAAAAAAAAAAAGAAAATAAAGAACCCCTTACCCCCTAGCAAACAGATGTTTGGCTAACTCATTTTTTTATTTCTGTGAAGTCTCTATGTCTTCATGGAAGTTAGTAGAGCTGAAATAAGATTTTGAACATAAAAAGATAAGGGTATCATAGTTCTTAAATGTCATTCCTAAATAATAAGGTTATTAGTGCAAGAGGAGGAAAATCTTTTGAATTTTATACTGAGGTAATAATTTGCTTTCATTTCATGCTGTCAACTTAGGTTACTCTGCATTTTCAAAGTTATGTTTTGCATGAGGAAGAACTGCAAGCTGACACTTCAAAATGTGAACAGTTATTTATCAGGTTCAAAAAGGATCAATCTCTTAATTTGGTGAGCATTTCTTTATGTAGACCAGAGAGGACTTGAACAATTACTATGCATTCCTGTTGCTGTTGGACACGCAAAGACACATATGGACACTTGTTGGTGAAGAAGGTATAAAACTATTTATTAAAACATCTGACTCTATTTTATAGCATTTCCACAAGGCTACAGATTGGAGGAGAAGGTAACACTTCTCCCATCCCATTGGTCAAGACAACTGCCCATCAGTTGTTTTTTACTCTAAGACAAAGTATCTAAACAACCTTGTCTTAACATAAACATGCTTTTAATTATAACACCCGCGTGTGAGACAGAATTACGAACTATGAAAACATTCAGTAATAGAGTGCATCAGAAAATTTGAAAAATCAGAGCAACATATTCCTTCACAAATCATCCTTAAAAGGTATTTTTGTTTAACTGTTAACATTATTTCCACTAAGCAAAACATTGGGAATTTTTTTTTTCTACTTTATAATTAAAAAAAAAGTTTTTTTGGGATTTCTGAAGTGGCATATATCAGATTCATATCGTTAAATATCAAAGCTCAAATATTCTCATTTAATGTCATTGTAATGGATGTTCTTATTTGACCTCTAATTGGGCTATAAAAGTCTCCAATTCTATAGGTGATGTGTTTACTTTTTGCAACCCAGACACTCACTCATTTCCATTGTCTTCCAGTCGAGGTTAGCAGAAGTCAACAAATAGCATTTTAAAAAATCCTGATATTGAATAAATTATTTGGTTGCAACTTATTCTCTTTAGTGTTAAAATGCAACAGCAATCACCTTGTTCTCCACATCACTTGGATGTGTTGTCATATTTGCCAGTCTTTATTAAATTTTTCCATTTTTACTAGTGGAGAATCCATACAAAAGCAAGTCCATATGCTATACACAAGACTGGTATATAAATTCAAAAAATAGTGTGCACGCCTTCAAAATCTTTTTGTTATAACTAGGTATCTTTTTAATATTTCTCTAAAAATATCACAATTCTTTTACACATACTCCAAGTCCTTCTTAAAATTTATGAACACCAAGCATTTGTAATACAGCAATCTTCATTTTCTTCTTTAACAAAAAAAAGTGAAAGTTAATTTATCATGCATCAGAAAAAAAAATTAAAAATTGGCTGTAGTCAGGGCTCAGGGAAGCATGCAGGATGCACAATTTTTTCCATGAACAGACTTGTGAGAGAGTTTTGTTCCTGTGATAGCTAGAATTTAACTATTATTAAATTTTAATAGAGTTATGCTTTAAATTAAGAGTGATCTTCAAGCAACTACTCTAGTAAAATTAAAATCATAAGTATCTAGATATGCTTTATATAATAAAACAAGTGCTTGGCATCCAGACTAAGGGAATGAAGGTAATACATGCAATTATTTTAAACTGATTATTTTAAACAAGAAGTAATTAAAAAAAGAACCTGAATGCATTTAGGTACAGTTAAACCAAATGGCAATTTAAGCCCTGTAGACCCAATCTGTTATAGATTTTTCTTATTTCTGTTCTTGCAACAAAAATACAAAACGATTTTCCTATTTGTCACTGTAAAGTTAAAAGGCAATGGCACATCCCATACACAGATATCACGGCAAAAAGGAAGAGGGTTATCACATAAGTTTATATTTCTTTGCATGAAATTATTGTCAGAAGACCCACTGGTGGGTTCAGTTGCTACCTGTTTGGTTTGGATCCTCTGATGTGGGTGAGGCGAAGTTGAGGCCAGTGGGGAGTATGATAATTTTTTCCAGCACAATTTTTCTAAAGAATTTCAGCCTGATGTTAACCCATGTTGCCATCCCAGTGCGCTTTACATCTTACTCAAACCTTCTGCCTTTGGTATAAGTTTGTCTGTGTTGTTGTGCAGAAACAAAACCCTGAGGCAGGGAGGTTTCCGTGGCTACATAATTTGTTAGTTTTGCTTGAAAGTTAAAGCCAAGGGAAATACAGACACATTCATGTGTTTTTCCTTTGTAGGGTTGTTTTGCAAAATCTATTTGCAGAAGGAAAAAATTTCCCACCTATTAATGAGATAGATCTCATTTATATTTAAGCAGACAAAAATAGCAAAAGCCATAGGTTAGCCTTATGCTTCGTGCTCCAGCTGTGGTGTAGTTCATTAACAAGTCTGCTAGACAGAATGATAAGAATTTACTGTTAGGAAACTTCTTTTCTAAGGTGATTTTCCCAGCTTTCTCTCAGCACTATTATTAGGAGCTACCATCTATCTTACCTTAACATTTAAGTCATTGACCTATTCTTATTCTCTGTCAGAACTTCTTAATTTTAGTTCAAATGGAAAATGAAATGAAAAGCAGAAGGAAATGAAATATCAACATTCTTTTTTCTTACAATGAAAAATGAGATGAAATCTAAAGATGAATTAATAGACATTGTACCTAACTTATTGCAGTATCTAAATAAAAATTCTACAGCATGACACTGTCTTCTTTCAAAAATGCTGAAGTAACCCAAGTCTACTAAAGCCTGACATCAGGAATGAACTATTGGGGCACATATCTTTCAAGGAAGTAGAAATCACTCACTTTGAATGCAGATCGACTCAAGAAATCCAAGAAAGCATGCATGGATTTTGCTCCTGACCTAATGTTATTGTAGAAAAAGATGACATTTTGTATGATGTGCCAATCAAAGATATAAAAATTAGTGTCAGTGTGAAAGCCAAAAGTGCAGGTGCCATGCATTTCTGTAACTAAATGGAAGATGTCAGAATATCTCAGTTTAACGATAAAATAAAAAAATCGACATCTGTATTTGTAGTATGCATGAAAGAACTTGAACCAGGATAATATTTGAAGTAAAATCTCTGATGTCAAAGAATTATTGTTGAGTTTTATTTACTGGAGATAGTAAATATTTCTGAAAGGATTTAAACTCAAGTTCTGCTTATAATTGAATAGAAGTAAAATTTTTTCCGTAGTTTTAAGTAGCTTTTGTCTACCACAAAAGCCACAAACCAACAGCCAGTGTGTATGTCTGGAAGGAAATGGAAAAGGAAGTGGTGTTCTGAAAGTATGGAGAAATAGGCAGAGTAGATGAACATCCACCAATTTTTTTAAAAAGTCAAAATATTTCAAAGAAGATATGAAAGCTGCAAAAAGTCCAAACAAGACATAGTCTCAGTGAGAAGCTTCAATGGAGAACATATTTATGTGAGAGCAAACAGCAATGCTAGCTCAGCAGCAACAGCAATTTTAGTGACAACAGCTCAGCCAGGTACAGACCAAATGTTTATAGAGATTACAAGAGGGAAAAACATCAGCAAGCTGAGTTTAAATTAGAGAGCGATGTATGCTTCAGTGTAATATCCATAGGGCACATGAACAATTGCTGTTCTGGAAACTCTTCACATCTGGCACAAGAAGATTGCCTGGTCACAAAGGGGAGACCCTGCACTGAGGGCAAGGGGTAGGAATAATGATCACAGATCACACAGAGAGTCTATTTTGCATGGAAAACTCAGAAATATCCCCAAGGCCTGATCCTAAACTGTGTTTGGCTCTTTCATTAATTAAACTAATAGCAACACAGTAAGCATTCCAAGTATACCAACACACAGAAGGTGATTTACTCAAGGGCGATGCAGATGTACTTTATGATAAAAGCAATGTTCTGTTGAATATAAATCTCAGACATGAACAACCACAAATCTTTCAGTAATTCACCCCTCTCTCCTCCTTATGCATAATTTTTACATGGGCTTTTCATACAGGACAAAAATAGGAATAACAGTGAAACAAACTATAAAGTAGGAAAATATTCTAAGGGGAAACCTATGCAGTAAGAGATCAGCAGTGTCAAGAAATGTACAGTGAAATCAGACTTTTACAGACAGTGTAACTAGTTACACTGGATTATAGTTATTTTTTACTGCATATGACTTTAACACTAGATATGAAAATCAGAGATTTGGTGTAAAGAAATTAAAAAAAAATATACAAAGAGAGAATTGGGAGACAGGGATCTGCAGTACTGTAAATAAATATTTCTGTGTCTATATTAAAAAATATGATACTGGGGACCATATTACACTGGAAAGAGAATGGGGCAGAGAAGACACATTAAGTCTAGTCAGATACAATACCACAGCTACAAGCTTTAATTTCTTACTAATGTTTTACTAGAAAATACCAAACTACTTTTCTGGAGGTGGGAAAGGGTTAGTCAGGAGTGAAGTTATATTTCCACCAGTACAGGACCTCTACCCAGGCTCTGCATTTATGCACCCAGGAGCAGTGTGTTTATGTTGTTTCATTCTATAATTGTGTGCATGATGTCTTACATCTGAAGAAGAGGTTCATCCACTTAGGTTTCTGAAATTATTAAATTATAGCTCCTGTATTATCTTTTTAGCATACTTGTAGCACAAACACCAAGCATCCTTATTGTTACCATTATGAGAATTCTGGATGTCATGGATGTTGTGGATTTTTTTCTAGTTATACAGGGCATAGACCCTTTTAAAATTTAATTTGATTAATTTTGTCATGACCAAATTTTAGCAAGGGCAGACAGGGAATTATTGGATCCTTTATATTTTTAATTTGCTATCTTTCAATATTCTTACTCCATGTGCTGTAACCTGTGCATATATAGCTTTTTTCATAAAGAATTTTTTTTTTCATTTAATCCCTATTGCTTAGTAATATTCATTTAAATCAAGCATCTTTCCATCTGGTCCTTTGGCTTAATACAAAATATTAATAAATTACTTTTTTCATAAATCATGTTTGATCAACTTATTCTCTTCTACAATAATGTTATGATATAATATTAATTGTGTTGGTTGAAGGGAGAAGATAGGTAAAAATTATTATCATTCCCTTTCTATTATTTACTAAAGAAGGATATACAGACATAAGTAAATTTTGGTCTGCTTTTCAGTGTCTCTTTATATGTTTATACAACATCAAAAAACAAAAATACTCCCCTCCAATGGCATCCACAAAAAATCATAAACTATTTCTTATGAAAAAGGATTGACTCCATTAATATAGAATTCAGCTTTAAATGATGAACTTTTCATACAAATTCACAAATGTTACAGTAAATCTTCCCTACATAGCAAAAAAACTCAAAAGGCATGCAAACTAACCCTTAAAATATTTCTATACTTACATCACCAGAATAAAAACCACACACACATATACATACATATATACACACATATACATATGAATCCATGTGCATGCACACACACATATGTATATAATGTATATATTAAAAAATTCTTCTGCTAGCTATTCCTCTGCTCAGGAACTTGAAAATTCTTTCTGGGAAGGCATGGTGCCAATTCAATAAGGGCATTGCCAAACAGGTGAAATGTTAACTGATGAAATTTACCAAGAGCAAACCCAAAATATTTCCTCATTTTTTCTCTCTCTCTTTTTTTTTTTTTTAAAGATCACTTCTAGGCATACTTTAGGTACTTTATCTCCTGAGTCTGTTCCAGCAGTAAGGTAGAAAGCTGAAGTGATAAGATTAACACATGCTTCTTCCCCCTGGCTGGCAAACATTGTGCCATTTGGTATCTGACCTCTGAAATGAAATGTGGAAAATTTCTCATAAAACCCTAGGGATTCAATTTCTCACAAAGGTTATTTTTTTTTTTAGGACATAGAAGGGATAAGTATTATAGTACATCTAGACAATTTTAAAAGACCTGAATAGAAAAGCCAACTGCCCTGTAATATTAATATATGACAAATAATATATTAGAACTCTCATATGTTTTGACATTTTTTACTTACCTTATGGGTGGATCTTATTGTCATGATTGGAGAGCTTCCTTTTATGGTGATCTCAACTTGTGAGCTATATACACTTCTGCGTGCTACAGTGCTGCAGCTTCTTTTATTAACAGCATTGATCTATGGCCTTGGTGGCCCATAAGCACACTTCTAAAAATTCGGGGTGTTTAGAGTCCTTCTCCACAGTGAAATACAGACATTCTGCTGGGGAATGAAGGGTGGCAGCTCAGACTGTCTCCCTGGCCTGAGAGTAAAATAACATGCATGAGACAAGAACATTACATGATGTCACTACTCTGACCCCTTTAAGAATAACTGAAGTGAGGTGTTTGTAGTTGAGAATAAAATAGAGTAATTCTGACCTGCTGAAGCCATTTTTATGATGTAAAGTGTCCTAAGCAAGCTCTGGAATAGTATGACTATACGTTGGCTAGCCTCGTCCTGGCTGCATCAGAATGGACTTTTCACTTGGATGCAGATCTGACTTTTGATTGAAATGACATGTGCAGAAGATTAATAACAGTTTCTACCTTCTCTTCCCACTTCCTTTCATATATTTTTACCTCCACACAACGACTAAATTATTAAATCATATTCTACCTATCATGACACAGATCTTCTCTCCAAGCATTTTCCACAGAAGTAATTCCCCACTTTGCATAGGACCAGATACACTTCATTGTCTCAGAATCAGGTCTTGAAATAGCTAAAGGGTAAAATGTCACAAGCTTTACCATATTCTTCTCAGCTGACAATTGTTTCAGAACGCCTCCAGCTCTTTAACTGTTTCATTTATAGCTACTGCAAAAGTCAATAAAGTTAATATGAATGGTAGAACATTTTTTTAAAAAGCAGTTAAAATTATAGCAAAGAACAGTATTCACAAGAGTGCCTCATTGTAAATTTTATTCCCATAAGATTATATTGTGGCTTCTGTGTTATACAAGGCCACTGTATTGCCTGAAATTAGGTCTCACCTGTGCTGCTGATTGAGCCAAGTCAGCTAGGCCCTTCCACTAACTTTAAAATCTTGTCTTTTTTTTTTTGCAGTGCCAAAATTGAGAGATGTACTGAGCTAATCAAGAAAAGGAACAAAGAGGTCATCAAATAAATTGGTCTTTTTGGAATACATAGTCTGGCATGTGAAGATATTTTTTTACAACATGTATTGCATCCTATGCATATATTGCATCCTCTGGGCTGTTCCATAAGGACCTTACTGGAGCATCAGGAGAAAGCTGTTCCCTTTAAAAAAGGATTTAAATTTTATAAGGCCTTGAAGTTATGTTTTCTTTGCTTGTTTATACTGTTAAATAACTGAATTGGAAACTTTTTATAGAAAAAATAAAAGGTTATAATAACAATAGAACATGATGTAACCTTTTGGCAGGACCAATTAGAGAACAGACAGCAGCAGTGACTTAGGGTCCTTATTTCCATTCAAAATGTGCTTTCATCTATTGAAGGTGGTATTTCACGTGGGATGTTTCTTTTCAGGAATTTATAAAGTGGATTGCCATGCTAGAAGAGACAAGCAGCAGCTAATAGGAGACTGATAGTCATGGTCCTGATCAACGATTTTTTGAATAGGGATTTAATTCTGGATCATTGAATCAGATTGCTTAGGAGTAAAGGTGCACTTTCATCTTTATCACAAAGAATCATTTAAGATATAGAATGAAGAAAATAACTAGTCTGTATAAGAAAATGGGTTTATGTCTGAATGTATTTCAGTGAGAAGGGCAGAGGTCCAAGATCTATACTTTTCCTTAAGGTATTCAGGGAACTACATGTATTCCAAATATAATAAAGCCAATAAATTGTTATTGCTCTTTTCTTTGTGGTCACTTCTAGTCTCAGTATCAGGTACTCATTGCTTTCAGAAGTTTTTCAGTGAAACCTCTAAGTGGGATGGTCAAGATGACAGATTTCAAAATATAGCTCTTGTCATCTAATAGGAAAAATAATGCTTTTTCCCTCTTTGCAATGCAAGGCAAATTATTTTAAAGAGAGCTCTAAAACTAAGCACATAAAAGCAGCCCTTGCAGACAATAAAACCTACATGATGGATGTTTATTCCCAGTGCTACTAATGATAAAGGTTCTTGGCTTGAATGATAAGTGGATTTGGTACCTATCACTAGAATGTCAGCAGCTTAGAGGGCAGATTTCAGCTGTAAGGACATGAGTTTCTGAAGACCTTAACTCATTAGTTATTGCTTGTTCACAAGGTTAAATCCCCTTATGGACTGTCATTCCCTGTTCTGAGTTAATCAAATTAATAGTTGACATCAATACTAAAAATAAAGCTTACATGCAACTGTGACAAGCAGTTAACAGAATGAAAAGTGCATAATGGGCTGATGGTATATTAATGGACTGATGGAACCATCACTAGGAGAATGTGAAGTTCATATCCAGTGGCTGCCTCTTCAGAAATAATATGATGTGTGAAATAGTTTTAGTTTTTCTGTGGAAAAAAGATATACAGGTCACTTTAAATTTAAAGGAATCTAAGCAAGCTTATCTGATTGGGATTCTACAGCTGAGTCCAGAAACAGTGTAAATCTTCATTGCTGCTCCTTTGAGACAGGGAGAATTTCCATTCAAGCATTTGGTTCACCAAATCTGAGGTATTAGTAAATTGAAGGACACAATAGAAGTAAAGAAAAAATCACAAAACGATAAAAGTATACTGTATGATCTCACCATGCTGCACTGCAAATGAAATTTCTGACTCATCATTTTGTAATGACTGCTGTAACATCATGCTAAATTAATTGGTTTTAAGAATCAGCTGGGGAATAATCAACAGGAGTTCAAGCAACTGGCATAAGTAATGATGAGAGGTTTTATATGAAAGCAAAAAAGTATTCTAAGACAAAAGGTCTATTATGGGTAAGAGATGACAGAAAATATTAACATTGTGTTACTTAAAATTTAGGAATTTGGCTTTAGTTGCATTATATGTTATAAAGTTGGCCTATTTTGAAAAATACTGAAGATCACCATCTAGATACTACATTTTCAGCCAATATAAATTAGCATAACACTAAACTTTAGTGTACTGACACAGGTTCTTACTGGTGATGGGTCCTTCTAGCATGTAAAAATCTGTCTATAAAGGCAAGATTGTAATCCCACTCACAAGGGTGGAGACATCCTACCCTGACAATTTTATGATAGAAGAGAATGGGCCTCACTGGGATTTCTAGAAATATTTTCTGGTTTCACAGATAGTAATAATACTTGAATTCTAGTTTTGTTCCGTTTTCACACTAGAGAACAACTGCATTGGTCAGTTCATATATATGGAAAGAGCAAAATGAGCTTCACCTGTGTTTCATGGCAGGAAGGAAGGGAATGTTTAACCAAAGAATTTTATACATGGCTTTTACATCTGAAGAGACAATTTACAAGATGGCTTTTACACCTTCTTTGTCGTGTGGCCTCTACCAAAGTAAGATCTGTAGTTTCCTTGGAAACAAAATTTCATGCCATTCAAGACTTGGAAGATAAATAGGATTCTTACTCCTTAGTCATGCAGCATTTTGGTTCTGGAGTCAAAATGATCTCTTTGATTTGACATGAAAAATCCAAATGGAACAGAAAACTAGATAATGAAAATGAAAGCCAATAATCGGTGAGAAATCTGAATTAGGTGAAACTTCATGAAATTGCAGATTATTTTTTTGCAATATGCCACATTTAATTTCTTTTTTTTTTTTTTAAGTTATCTGCCACACCTTTTCTTCCTTGAATTCAATGATCAATGGACAGAAGATATTTACTAGTGCACAGAAATTCATGCATCAAACTTATTCATACTTATATTCATGTCCCTAATAGAAATTTCATTTGTTTCTTGAGCAAATTTTGGAGGAGCTGGAAAGGTTTAAAATTTTTGGAAACATCAAAATACGTTGGGCTGGAAACCGTGAAAACATTTTGATGGCAATAAAAAAAAAAGTCTACCTTATTTAATCCATTAGAACACAAACTCCATCATTTATTTAACATAACATTTCCTAGAAATTAATAGAAGCTCTCTCAATACTGCCTACATCCTGGAAAGCTTAAAACTTTTTTTATCCTTTAAAGGTATGGCATAACATCTTGGTGTAGATTGTTTCCACTGCTTTCTGCTGAAGACATTCCATCTTGCATGGAGTACTTACCCATGCATCGAAAAGGAGAGATAATAACTCCAATAATGACCATAAACAGAAAAGTTTTATGTCTTAATATTTATATAAAGTAGAATTTAAGTCAGCATGAAAAAATGAAAATAATCTCATTTCATTCCCCCTTATCAGAGGGAGGGAGTACTCTGCATGCTATTTGGATTAGGAACTTGATTGGTAAGATGGAGTGAAGATAAAAGAGAGAATTCATTCTAGGAGGCTTCTGTAAGATGAAGTGTAGAAATGAGCAAGACCTCTTCCTTAGAAAGTAGTAAGACATATGCTTTAGAAATGGAAAAACATCTTGTAAGTTTAGTGCTTGCTTTACATGATTTTCCTCAAAAAACCTTTTTTTTGTGTTGAACAAAACAGAATTCTCAACAAAAAATAAATACTTCTAAATTTTTTATGAAAAAGAAGTTTGTTTTCAGTCCATGCAGCTTTGGGCCTTTTTTTCTTCAGTCCTTCCTCAGAAATTATTATTCACACATTTCTTGAGTCTGTGCCTCACCTGCTCATGTTTAATAAGTACTTAACAATACCTCTTTCTTCTACTGTTTTCCCATCTATTCCATTTAGATGAAAACTTTCCAAGAGCAGAAGCCATTCCTCATTTAGAGGCATTTATAGCATTCTTGCTTCAGAGATGGCAACTTGACACTATTGTAGCAAACAATGAAAGTTTACCTATGAACAGTGGGCTCACACAGAAATTTCACTGGAACAGCTGATAACACACAGAAATACATAAAAATTGCACCAAGTAAGTTGAAATTGGGAGACTGTTGGTATGCAGTATAATTCCTGTATGGCTCCATCAGATTTTAGTTGCTCTTCCAAATTATTAAAATTTTGGGGAATGGAGGGACGAGTGTTGGAAGATAGTGCTGTAGCAATTATTCCAAGGTATTGTCTTGGGAGGAGATTGTTACAGCCAGGACAATAGTTTTATGATGATGAATAACAAGCCAAGAATCTGAAATTAATTATTTATTATCTGTTTTCCTATTAAATTCATGAGAATGCTCAATCATAAGGACTCCATTTTTTTGTACTTTTCTGTACAATTTTAACAGATTTACTGTTGGCTGGTATTTCTGCTAATTGTTTGTTAGCTTTAGGAAAGATTTACTTAGTTATCATGACCATTACTCCTGGTGTATTCCAGGAGAGACACAATCAGTGAAACCTTAAAATACGACTCCTCTCATACCTGTGAGGACTTGCAGAGACAATAGACAGCTTAATTCTGTTTTCTGAGCTTTTTAAAGATGGTTCTATGCTCATTTTCCAGCAATTCCTGAGAGTTCTTAGACCTCTTGAAAATAAACATATACTCAGAAGCATAAATAAAATGTATATAACTTTTTTTGATTGAAATTGATGCATTAAGTACATCAAAGAGGAAATGGAAACATAGCTATTCATATTTTAACCTATTCTAAATTAAACTTAGAGCACGAACTCTTAATTTTATGAATTATTTTGTGGTAGTGAATCTGAATATATATTATCACTATTGAAGAATTCAGCACATCAAGTTCTAAAGTTCCTGTGACATTAGTGGGTACAGTATTTAATCAAGGCAAGAAGCACATGCATCCATCCATCCACGGGTGAACATGCCCAGAGTCATTCTCTAAATGCAAATTATATCCCTAAATGCAAATTTAAGTAACTGGGCCTGATGATGCCATAAATTAGCAAAAAGACAGCTTCTAACAGAATTTAGGAAAAAACTAAATGCAAAATTTAATGGAGCTCCTTTAACAATGATATGAGATAAACTTATTAAAATTTTTCTTAAAAGGCTAAGCAGAAATATATATATATTCATGACAAAATAATTACAATGCAGGTTGATGTCTGGCTTGCTTTAATATCCTGGTTTTAACATTACAAAGATAGAGATATTCCAGAATTATACAAATGGACGAAAATGAACATTCAAAGTAAGAAACTTCAATTTCTGCTGTGAGCTATGCATGAAAGAGTAAAATGATGGAAAGAGTTTACTAGCCAAACGTCTAGCTCATCTCTTGTAAGACTTCAAACATTAAGATTGTGTTCAAGTCTGCAGTCATCCACTATCTTTATAAAAACCTTCAACCACAGAAGCTCAGCTAAAATGCATCTGGATCAAACAGGGAACTCAATCCTTCTGGCAGTCCCAAACTTAATTTCCATTATAATGAGAAAAACTGTCACAAACATACTCAGAGCATTTGAAATTCAGTGTTTCTGCCTTAATGCCATGATGTAAGATACATAGAGCAAACATGGTTTTATTAGGCTGTACAAGACACACACGTCTTGAACCTTGGTAAAGAACCACCTGAGATGTTAGGAAGAGCTCACTTGTTTGTTTGTTTGTTTGTTTGTTTGTTTGTTTGTTTGTTTGTTTTTTCTTCTGTGCCTTGAGACACACACCATGATTTTGAAGGCAGGCCTTTGGGACCTAGCCTGATTCTTCTCCCTCCTGCTTTGGCCAACCTGTCTTACTTTACAAACAGTTTTTGACACCTTGGTATTTCAGTCATGCGCACCAAAAGTCTGGTGTACTTTCTTAGTTGCTGTTTGGGAGAAAAGTGAAGATATGTATAAGGTTGTGATTGATCAAAGTAGTTGTTCACAAAAAAATCCTACCAGGCAGAAAACAAAAGCTTTGAGAGAGAAATCCAGTTTCAAAACATATTTAATTACCACCAGTTAGATGAGGAGCAAGCTAATATAGACCTAATTTGAAAGTTTGCCAAGAAATGAGAAACCAAAATGGAGTGTAATTGAAACAGCGCAAAGGGAAATTTAATATTCGCTGATCAGACTTTCTCAGTGGATGGGGAAAAAATGTTTCATTGCAACCATAGGCTTTTATAATAAACTCACAAATCATGTTGTTTATATCTAATAGAGATTACTAAATAATGAATCTGAGTTTGTATCATATCAGAGAGCTTATGTTGAGGAATACACTCAGTGGCAGTAGCTCCGTGAGCAGCTGCAGTGCCAGCTGCAGGCTGAGCTCTGAGTGGTGACAAGAGACTGTGAGCTGGAACCAGCCTTTGAACAACAAAGGGCACAGGGACCTGTGGTGCCAGCCAGGGGATCAGACACTCAGAGACACAGCAGGAGCTGAGGACTCAGCTGGAAGGCCCCAGACTTCCCTGCACTTTGACTGTGAGGGTATAGAAGCCATGGGGGTCCTTTGCTTGGGGTCCCTTCCCAGAGGCACCAGCTGGAGCTGTTATTCTGTTGTAGCACCATGATTAAATTACTGGAAGGATTCAGAGGTCTGAGACTCTGCTATGGAAAGCCTGGGTTTGAGCTGGTAAGGAAACCTGGTGTGACTGTGTGAGTGTGGGGTGTGTAAGGAATCAAGTGGGGAGCCACAGGGCCATTGGAGCCACCGGCTGTGAAAGGACCAAAGTCCCAGCTCAGGTGGTGCAAGTGTGACTGCCAGAGTGGTTTGTGGATGGTCAAACAGGAAGCTTTCCTTAACACTTTCCTGGCTGCCACTTGGAGGTATATCTTACCCTCCTGTTTTTTCAGTGGTGGTTATAAAAGGGGCTTGCAGACATTTTCTAGAGGTTATTGCTATGTAATATGGAAATGAGGGAAAAAAAGAATGCTTTCCCATCTGACATATCAAGATTTGCCAATACTGTATAGTTGTTTTTATCCTTTTCCTAAAGAAGCATGTTGCATTTCATAAATATTTAATTGTATGTAGCCCTTCAAGGCTTTTATGTAGATTGAGCACTTTTTTCTTTCTATATCACTAGTATTCCCCTTGCCATCATCATTCATGTTTCCATTCAGTTTATTTCACATCTTCCTTATATTGATTTACCTGATGCAAAAGTCTAAGTAGAACATGTTTACGCACTTCATTACTTCATTGAGATCAGAACAAAATGAGCAAACATTTTGGATGGGAACAGTTTCAGATTAGACTTCCAAAATTTATATGCTTTGAAACAAACTGGGAAGGATCAAAATAGTAAAAATTAGGATGTTTTGATTTTTGCAAGAAATAGGCCATGAAAGAAGCAGGAAAGGGCAGTTTGTGTAACTTTTAACTTGATGACAGTGACCTGTAGAGGTGACAGTTCAGGCATATCTTAGGCATGTGTAGTATGATGTCATCTACAAAAGCAAGAGTGTATATGGATTACTTGTCACATTTGCCTTTATCTTTAGTCAAGTACAGAATTGCCAGATGATAGACCAATTTCTGTATCAGCTTAAAAACAGCACCAATATGTGGATTGTTTCAGACTGTGAAATCACAGTGAGTCAGAGACTTAAATAAACAAACTCTAGAGTACAAGAAATAGTAGATCTGAATTTCAGTAAGACACTTGACAAGGCATGGAGTGCCTAAGTCCCACATTTGAACAGGAAATGGCTTGTATAAACTTTGTGCACATTTTGAGTCATTGAAGCAGGCTCCCAACCAGGCAATTCTCAAGTTGTGTACTAGACACTTGAAATACTGCATGCCCAGCACAAGACATGGCAAGGAATAATACTTTTTGCTTCAGTGCAACGTTACTCATTAATGTGAACAGCCCATCCCAAATCTACAAAGTATCTACCAAAACCAGAAAGAAAGCAGATATTCTGACTGCTGACTGTGGCAAATATATGTTCATCTGGGACAGGAGAATTCCAAGGTGTGACGGTGAGAACCACAACAGCCCCACAGCATCAGCTGGTCCAAGGTTGCCAGCTCAAGCAAATTACATCAGTTCTAGGAACATGTCTGTCAGAGCCTATCCAAATGTATCTGTGCAAGAAGACTAGAAATCAGGAAGTCACTGAGAATCTTCCCTGCTTTGACTGTTCATCATTGTACAAGAGCATTATTTCAGAGCATGTTCTTGTTCAAGATTGTTCAGAGCATTGTCTTGTTCAACAAGACAAACCTTGGGAGCACTAGTTATTCTCTCTTTTTAGTTGTTAATGTCCTTCCTGACTTCAAGACAATAATTACCAAAAGAAATTATGGTGAAGACAGAAGAATGTTTCTTTCCTGTTAGAGGATCTTCTGTATCATCCCGGAAGACTCTGAAGCCTCAAATCTCCCACATAACCTCTCACTGCACTCCACAACATTTATGGAGTAGGTAAACTTCACTCTACCATGCTGCAACACCGCTGTCATATTCACATTAAGCCCTCTGGACTGAAAATATCCACCCCAGACTCAACAGATGGTAATTCTCCTTTAGGAGCATATGAGCATCACATGGAGCCTGTGGAAGGACAGGAAAATGTTCAGTATACAATTAATTCAGCCATTCAGGACCCCTTGCACACAAGACCTGAAAACAGCCCACAGTCCTCTTTTATTTAAAAGGACAAATTTAGCTTAAAATTTTCAAGATTAACTCCAACAATATGCCACGGTAAAGCAAACTAAGAAACAGCAATATGGAAGTATAGCCTCATAACAAAATAGAAACCAGACTCCCAACCAAAAAACAGCAGAAAAAACAAATATGGAGAATGGGACCAAGGAAGAGATAATAAATATATAAGCAGGTGAAATTCAACAGATATTAAAAATAAAAATGGGAGGTAGGTAAAATTCTAAATAGTATGAACTTAGATTAGTTTAATTGTCTTTTAAATAAAATAGAACAAGCAGTAAGAATTTGCTCTAAATGCAAAGGAGAGTGAAGTAGGAGTCATTAGCTTAATTATTGGAATTATTTTATTGGAGTAGTAATCTATCTTTTCATTTATGCTTCTTCTTCTGCATGTGCAATAAGAATAAATTATTTGGTTCAGTTTCATCTAATTCAGTTCAATAACGACTTCATTCAAGGCTGGAAAATCAAATAAGATCAGGAAGAGGTTTTTTTCTCTGTTTCAGTCCAAGATTGTCCTAAGGTATGCACTACTGAGATTTCAGACGCTTCTGAAACCTTAAAGAAACTTTCAGTGGCATTTGCCTTATATGCTTTGAATCAATTTTTTGTGTGTGTGAGTGTGTGGCCAAAATATAATTTGACATGGTGTTGGGAACCTATTCCTGTCAGATATTATTCTCCTTGTGATTTTTCACTGAATGAATCAATGGTTTTCTTAAATTCCACAGGGCCTCTTGAACTCATGCTCACTGGGTAACTGATAATTTTTGGGTCTGATTTTACACTTGGATGTCAATTTTTAGCAGCATCACCAATGTAAAAACATATAGGGAGAAGCCACAGGGCTTTTCTGGCTAAAAGGGCTGCAAGATTCTCTTTCTTTGCTTCCAGACAACAGTGGCAGGCTGTTGAGTTCTATTTTATCAGGTAACGAATATTCACTGATATAACCTCAAACACATGAAGCCATTTTCCATTTCCTTCTTCCCTTCTACAAGATGGAAAACTGAAGATGAGAAGCAGTTGTTGCATCATGTTTAGAAAAGAAATCTGTCCAGAACCACCACAAAAGCCTCTCTTTGTTCTTCTGAGAGACTAAAGCAAAAGGAGAATGAGTAATGTTATTACTGTGAAATACTTTAAAGTAGCAAAAATCTGAAAGAAAAAATATAATCCCTGAGATCTATGAAACTAGAAAGATTATTACGGAGTTTTGCAGCTTGAGTTCTGGTAGCAAAAGGAAAGGAAAGCTCATGATTGATTTTGTGTGAGGCAGTCCATTTCTTTGATGACAAATTATAAATACATTTTACCACTTCACACAGAAAAGCTGTTGATAATAATGGTATGGGAGTGAGAGCTTCTCCATGTGGTACAATATTATTACTCTTCTGGAGCTATGACAGCACTGTGTATACCTAAGTATGAATTCTCAGGCTGTACTCATCCTTCTCCATACTGCTAAGATGTTACTGTGTGCTCATATGAGCAGGATGTGGCAAAAGATTCCTCCTAAATCCAGACATTGCACAGGTGAGAAGAAGCTGTGTCTCATTCCTCACCAACCACCTTCATGATTCTATCTCATAAAGGGGTCAAATTGTTAAACTTTCCTGTCTGTCCCTTGAGGAGCCACTCTGTCAGTCACTCATGCCACCTGAGCTGGGACTGAGGGCCCTTTGCAACAGGAGGCTCTGTCACCGAAATCATTGGCAAGAAATGAAACCCTCCAGCACCATCTTTTCAGTCTCAGTGAGCCAAGCATTACTTTATTCTGAACAGGGTATATGGTCAATCATTCCTGCTACACACACGTTTTAAGGCTTTTCATTCATTTATATATTTTTAGCAAACAAAGAAATTAATATCCATTGATTCTAAATTATATAATTCTCTTCAGTAATTTTTATTCTATTCCCTATCGGTTATTGCTTTCTTGCACTTAAGCTAATTTGGTCCATGTTCTCTAGTGCCCTTGTCGTCCTTTTTCAGATGGGGAGTCTTCAAATCTCATGGTGTAATTCAAATCTCATGGTGTAATGTCTTTATTAATGTCCTCTGTATGTTGTTGTTACTCCAAAATCTCCTTGAAGGGCAATAAATATAAGACCCCACATATTCAATCTTCAACTCCCTCAGGCTTTGTTTATTGCAGCTTATTAGGTCTAGTTCAGCAAAACTAAAAACCAGTGATAACAGTCTGTGAAAAGAAACCCAGCCTGATGGTAAAGTGGATACTGCCTATGAATAACAATCAGTAAAAAAGTTACTTAAAACCATTAATTAGAAAAAAAAACATTTAGGAAAATTATATAATTTCCAACAGCTCCAATGACTGTGTGGATGCCCCACTTGTCTTCTTACACACCCCACACTCACAGTCACACCAGGTTTCCTTACCAGCTCAAACCCAGGCTTTCGGTAGCAGAGGATCTTTTTTACTTTTTTAAATTACTGTATCCTTCCAGTAATTTAATCATGGTGCTACAACAGAATAACAGCTCGAGCTGGTGCCTCTGGGAAGGGACCCCAAGCCACGGACCGCCATGGCTTCTATATCCGCACAGTCAAAGTGCAGGGAAGTCTGGGGCCTTCCAGCTGAGTCCTCAGCTCCTGCTGTGTCTCTGAGTGTCTGATCCCCTGGCTGGCACCACAGGTCCCCGTGCCCTTTGTTGTGCAAAGGTTGGTTCCAGCTCACAGCTTCTCATCTGGGGCTCTCACCACCAGAGCTGAACCTGGAGCTGGCACTGCAGCTGCTCACAGAACTACCTGCACTGTGTTCCTAAATGGGATTCTCCATATACTTTCCCAATATTTCCTCTGTCTTTATCTATCTGCGCCTGTGTTCACCCAAAGGTGCCTGTTGTCATCATTTGTACCAAAGACATGTTACATAAAAAATGGAACTCTGCCTGATTCATTTAATTCTGAGTGAACCTGGAGCTGGCACTTGTAATGCATTGGAGCTGGAATGACCAGTCCCGTGTCAGCATTTGTTGTATCTCTGCAGCAGGACTCCCCTTGATGAGTAATTCTTTTTATAGAGTTATTTTACAGCACATTCTGATATCCTTAATAGTAATAAGGTGCCTAGATACCAGCTGTCTAAAAATACCTAAGACAGTCTGATAGACTGAATAGGTACAAAGAGTGAAGTCATGAAGAAAGAACTGAAAAACAAAGTAAAAGATTTGAAAAGCAAATCAAGTCTTCCAGAAACTGCAGTTGGATATAAAATTTCAGGGAAAAAATCTAGAAAGTACGAGGAAAAACGAAGAAAACTTATTAAAAGAAAAAAAAAAAATAATGAAGAGTTCAGAATGTAAGTAGAGATGTGGGAAAGCATTAAAATATGAAGCAACTAGATGTACATTAGAAATTCAGTATGGAGACAATGAAAACATAACAACTATAATCTTTCAATTCTGTCATTGTTAGAAATGTTTAACTCTTTACTGAAATAGAGGCCCAGAACTGGTTGTTTTCTGGAATTTTTGCATTCCTGCATTTGATATGCTGATGCCTGTGGTTCTTGTATTCATCAAAGATTGAATACCATGTGCCCTTTTGATCAATAATAAAAAAATAGCAGGAAACAGAAAAAGAGTTTGCATACAGTTTAGATTATTTTCAGTTTTCTTTAAAGTGAAGGCATTGGTAGATCTGCCGGCATTTGTCATTATGTCCATTGTACTTTGTTGCTCTTCATAATAAAAATACTTCCACCAGAACATAAAATATACAGTTTACATATATGTACACATGGTTTTTTGATCTGTATTCAAAGCTTGTTTGCTAAGGCTCCTTAGCTTGATCCTAATGTGCTCTATCCTATTCCACATTCTTGGCAGATTGAAATGTATGACTTAATCATATTCATTTTTAAAATGCTCAGGGGCTTGCCAGTGAGCAGGCTGCCTGTGATCTGTACAGCTGGTGGAACATCTCTTTGGTCAGTAGCTGACTGCTTCTTTTCCACTTGTGGTAGAACTGGCAGACCCACCTCCATTAGCAGGCACATCTCTAAGTGCTGCTTTCCTCATTCGTTAGTTTTACACTCTAATCTTTGACCACATTTATAGCCCTTCTTCTTAGCTCTGTATATGACTGAAAATCTGTTTTCATTGCACTGATCCTGCTTGCAAACTCCAGAAAAAAAGTTCTATTCCCTTCTATTCTTTTCCTGTGGGTTGTACAAATTCAAAAACTGGAGTGTAAAGGATATGAGCCATCATTTGACAGTTTGGCTAAGGGGAAAGAGAATAAGAAAGTAAAATATATAATTTTGCGCTCTACTCAGGGTTGTTCAAGGATACTGTGAAAAGAAAACAAGCAGCTCCTCAGTGGAAGAAAATATTGTGCAAAAGTGCTGAAAATCGAGATTATCATCTGATAATAAGGAGCCTTCAGACAATTTTGAATCAGTCAGATAGAATTACAACTTTACAGAATTTAACTAGAAATCTTTTTATTTCTTAAAATTTCTGCAGATAAGGGAAGACAAGGAGACCTCAGAATGTGATCAAATATAAAAAGAAGTTACTTGTAGAAGATAAGTAAAATAGGTACATGTAATTGCACCTATTTACATGAGGAAACCTGTAGGATGACTAAATCCCTGTATATAATGAACTTCTTAGGGGTCTTGGAAGGTTATAAATCATTCAGGGATGAATTACAAGCAATGTTTCTCTAAATCAGGGTGCATTTGTCAGCTAATATGGGAAGTTCCACTCTGCTGGCAGCTCTTTTTAAAGTAAGACTTTTTTTACCATATACATAGAGAACATCTAAGAGTAGTGAAAACCTACAGGTGCAATTTACCATCTCTACAAGGTACTACATATTTCAAGATTTCCCACAGAAACTCAATTTGGGAATGTGCTGTATAGGTTTTTCCTAGTGAGACATTGGTATCCCACTGAACTTTAATGATTGCTTGTGGGTTAAAACTAGAGGGGTATATCAACTCTCAGAAAAAAAATGGAATCAACTTATCAAGGCTCCTGGAGATAAAAAGCCTCCTACTTATCTCTGATAGACCTGATTGTGGCTTATTGTTTTGCAGCTTTAAATATTCCTCTTGTTAATGGTAAGATAATTATCATTCCACCAACTCTGACAAAGCCACCATTTTTCAAAGTAACATTCCATACAAGATGTGGAGAAAAAAAGAAAACATTTAGACAAGACTATTAATAAGATGAACTTGCACATGAATTTTGAGAGCACGAGTCTTACTCACTTTCAGTTCTAGTTTAATTTAGCACCACTACACTTCAGCAGAAGTTTAATGCACCTTAATCAGACCAGAAAAATGTACAATTATTTTTTAAATACTATGTTCAGGGTATGCCAGATAGACTGGGGGATAAGCTATAATTTGAGTGAGTATAGATATAGATATGTATGTACACATGCACGCACAAATACACGCACATTGGGAGGGGTTTAAACGACCTGTAGATGTGGCAGTTGGGGATATGGTTTAGTGGTGGACTTGGCAGCACTGAACTTATATTTAGATTTGATGATTGTAAAGGTCTTTTCCAACTTAAACTATCCTACGATTCTAAGATAGGCAGATGACACCATGCTGGGGACACCAGCTGGTATGCTCGTGTGCAGGACTGCCACCCAGAGGCACCCAGACAGGCTGGAGGAATGGGCCAATGGGACCCTTACAAAATTCAGTGAAGGCAAAGTCCTGTCCTGTAAAGAAACCACCCCCTGCAACAGCACAGCCTGGGGCCTGCTGGAGCAGCTCTCTGGAAGAGGCTGTGGAGATGCTGGAGGGCAGTCCCAGGCAGCAGAGAGGGCCACTGCCCTCCTCGTGTGCATTAGCAGGGCCACAGTCAGTCAGTTAAAGGGAGGCATTATCTCCCTCTGTAGAGCTCTTGGATCATCTTCAGGGTGTTTTCCCCAGCTTCAGGCTACCTGGCACAACAAAAGTGCAAATCTAGAAGATAGTGAGCAAGCTGGGAAGAACTGGATCACTAAGCCTCTAAGCAGAGTCTGGATGACCAGAGCTTGTTCAGTCTGAAGAATGTTTTCCTGCATGGGACTTAAGAGCAGTCCCCAGGACATTCAGGGATGTCATTGAGATGATGGAGCTAGGGTCTTCACAGTGGTGCATGTATGAGAGATAATGTCTATAAACTGAAATGAGGTGTTCTAATTGGATGTAAAGAGGAATGTTTTCCTCATGAGGAAAGTCTGTCAGGTCACCCTGAGAGGTCAGGCAGATGTGGAGTGTTTCAAGACCAGACTGGGTAAAACACTGAGCAACCTGGACTGATCTCTCATCTGACTTATGACATGATAATATAATGTACTGTGTATTTTGACTCTCTATTAGTATCTGAATTATTACCAGATATGTTAGAGAAGATAGACTAGATGGGCTATACTAGTAGAATATGATAAATTAGACAGAGAATTTAATTGCAAAGTCAGTGTAAGAAAAGTCCTTAAACCAGCTGCTTCCCCTAGATCACAGTTTCTGCAGAAACTTGAGACTGAGAATAATTTTATATATTCATATCATTTATTGAAATCAATAGGACTATTCAAAAAGTGAAACTAGACACTTGAGGATGTATTGCTGAGCTGGGATACTTTATTGTGTATAATTCCACAGTAACTGTTTCTGAGAAGCAGGATGGAGTTTAATGTTTGCCTACTAAAAACTGAGCAAAAAAATACTAACAAGCACTATGAAGAGTGCTCACTTCGTCAAATGGACATATTTTAAGTATACAGAAACAGAATTTTTGTACTTGGAATTTTGTATTTGGACATTTTAATAAACTGATAAAACACTTACTAGGACCATTGTATTTGAAATTTTACATATGGTGTTTTAAAACATCTCTGATAGAAAATCAAACCTGATTTGCTTTGTCAGCATAAGCAAAAGATAATTTCCATCTTTCTCCAAGAACAATGTCAATAAATAGTCAGCCAAGCAATATTAAGTAGGAAATGATATAATTTTTTAAATATCNGACTGAGAATAATTTTATATATTCATATCATTTATTGAAATCAATAGGACTATTCAAAAAGTGAAACTAGACACTTGAGGATGTATTGCTGAGCTGGGATACTTTATTGTGTATAATTCCACAGTAACTGTTTCTGAGAAGCAGGATGGAGTTTAATGTTTGCCTACTAAAAACTGAGCAAAAAAATACTAACAAGCACTATGAAGAGTGCTCACTTCGTCAAATGGACATATTTTAAGTATACAGAAACAGAATTTTTGTACTTGGAATTTTGTATTTGGACATTTTAATAAACTGATAAAACACTTACTAGGACCATTGTATTTGAAATTTTACATATGGTGTTTTAAAACATCTCTGATAGAAAATCAAACCTGATTTGCTTTGTCAGCATAAGCAAAAGATAATTTCCATCTTTCTCCAAGAACAATGTCAATAAATAGTCAGCCAAGCAATATTAAGTAGGAAATGATATAATTTTTTAAATATCCATGCAGATATAAATAGAATAAATTATGTATTCTCAGATCTTATATCTCAGCTTTCACTAAAATATTATAAACAGGTCTAATAAATAAAAAACTTACTTCAGTACAAAAAAGACTCCAACCCCTCCAGGTAATTTTTTAAGGCAGAATGCTGTTCTGTTCACCTCTGCATTTTTCTTTTCATTACTTTTCTATGATCTAGTTGATATTCCTTGCAGTTTATGCCCAATGGCTGAGGTGATGGAGGTAGCCAGAAGGTAGTTGCAAGAAGTGTTTAAACTAACGCATATTGGTGTGTGTATAAAATCAATCGCAAAAATTATGGTCAGAAGGTGTTTTAAAGCAACCAAAAACAGAGTATACAGTAAAGCCAGATTAAGGGGAAAACCCACCCCATTTTGTTAAATATATTTAAATAACTATGGATTTAGTCTTATGACAACAGGACAGAATCTTGCTCATGGGAACAAAGCCGCATTATTTAATTGGGATTGCTGAGAACTGATATGAGCAAGCAGCTGATGGATTATGCTTTTGCTTTACAAAAAAAAAGGATGTTTTTATACATCATACATATTTTTGTTATGAAAATAAAGTGAATATTTGTCCAGAAATGCAATGAAGTTTTCATTCTATCTTATACCAATCTTATTGATTTAAAAATAATTTACACATCATTAAACACATACAAAACTTCCTAGAAGGATGGACTATATTAGATCACGCCTCATGAAGGCACTGCCTTCTTTGCTACAGGAATGTCTTATGACATTAATGTAATACTAAAACAGAGTTGGTCAGAAATCAGGCCCAGAAGTCTGGTCCTACACTGTTATCCCCGGTTCAGAGAACATATTTAACCTTGAAAAATATGAGCATAGGTATCACTTCCAGAAATTATCATCTTTTATGAAGAGTTCTTCTTTCAAGCTTTTAGGTATATCTTGGCATGCTTCTCTTTTTCAAAAGGGAATAGACAATCCACTTGTTTGAAACAACAATTTAATCAAATTAAAATTAGATTTGGAATGTCACCCAAACTTCTGTGTGTTATCCCTTTTAAATCATATTAAACAGCATGAATTTTAAGGATTCCTGTGCTTGAGTTTTTTCATGTTAACTTGTCCCTTGGGATATTACACCTAGGATCTGTTTCACAGAACAGTAGTACTCAGCTTGTTCATTTAACTGATCTGGAACTGAAGAGTAGACTCAGTGTAGATAATGTTTCTTCAAGCCCACAAAACTTTGAAAATTCTGAACATTCAAAAAAAAATTTTTTTTGTTTTTTTAAAAGGAATCTGTCAGAGACCACAAGTAAAAGCAAAAATCAAAAAGGAGGATCCAGCAAAAACATTAGATTCATGGCTGAAGAAGACACTAAGGACAGAAAAAATCAATCCTCCTAATTGGGATGGAAAACATGGATAGTCTGTCTTGGCATAATCATTATTTTGATTTCCCATGACAGGAGTGAAATCTGAACCCTAAGATTACCAAGGGAGAAGTATAACCCCTGCCCTTGGAGTATGACACAGAGGAGTGGAGCAGAGTTGCTCCAGTTGAGCCAGTAATCAAATCATAACACCATGAAATTTGGTTCTATACTAAGAATCTATCAAAGCTGACACAAATTGGCACCCTGAACAAACAATTTTTGATAGTTTTGCATAAGTATGTGCTTTCTGCTGGACAATGGTAATTAAAGATTTTTTTCTGCTATGTTAGAGCACTAATTGTGCTGCAGGGAAAACAGATATCCATGAGGTATAGTCATGACAACGTGTGTTCTTATAGGGTTTTTGGATGTCCAACATCCTTTACTCTAGCATGCTTACTTTGTCTGTAGGTCATGTCAGAGAGAAATCATGTTTGTGATTACCACTGGCTGGGATGCAGCTCCAACACACAATTATAGCCAGATGTATATGTAAGCTGATATACAAGCATCATGCCATAGCACTATTGATTTTCATCAGTGGTAGTCTTAATGTCCAATGGTCTCAACACATCCACTCAGTAGGTCCAACATGACTTTTCAGTCAGCAGCAATGTCCCACTCATGCTCTTTATTCCTCTGCTGAAAACAGTTAGGAAAAGGGAATATTAGTGTTTTATGAGTTCCTCTTTTGTTTCAAGTTCCAGTGATGTAGAGATCCCATCCATTTCTCCACTACTCTTATTAAAAAGTATTTTTTAGTCCGTCTACCTTTGAATTTTTACCAGACAGCCATGATGACCTTTCTGCCAGTAAAACCCAGCTACCAGTGGAATTTTAGTGTGTATAAAAGAATGCATATAGGCACCTACAAAATTCCTGTTTATTTGGAATTATATTCCTTTTTACAGAGTCACCTATGTGTACTGCTAAATGCTTGAAAACTACAAAGTATTAATCTGTCACCTATCCCATGTGCTCTGGTACACAGTATTAGGCAAGAAAACATTCTCCCTCAACAGGTGTAAAGGAGCTGCCTGTATTGTGATTGGTTAGCTAATTTTTAAAATCTGTTTCAAATCAGATGTTAAATTGATTTATACATTCAGTAATATATTTTGGGTAATTTTTTTCCAAAATACTTCCTGTCTCCCTTGGTGGAGATGGAATAAACAACAAGACAGATTTCATTCTTCAGAAGTTCATGCAGTGTTTTTTAGCTAAATATTTGTCCAAAAGTATCTTTTTCATTGTTTCCTCCTTCAGCTAAATTCAGTTTTCCTATCTTTTTAGTCCTTTGCCCCTGAGATGTTCCATACAGCTTGGAAATTCCTTTGCTGTAGCGTTTGTTATCTATTCCAGAAACAGCTTGGCTTTTCCAGAATCTTGTTTCAGCGTCTTTGTAAAAGGACTGGATCTTTCAGAAGCTTCTATTCTTTTGGCTACCTCCAAAAGGAAAGATTTAATTGTTCTTTCATTTAACCTGAAAGAGAGTTGGTCTCACGTGCTATCATCTTCAATTATTTGTAATTGTTGATAGATTAAGTATGTTATTATCAGCAAACAATATCATAAAATGCAGTGAGACAAGAGTACTAAAGGCTCCAATTTTTTTACTAGAAAGCAGAATAAAATTCTTGGGGTATTATTATTATTATTATTGTATTTTATTGTCTTCTTATAACAGAAGCTGTGTAGGTAAGATACTGGCCATTTGGTGCATTTGGTAAAATGGTTATTTATTTTATATTATAATAATATCAATAAATAACACTATGCAATCCATGCCTGGATCATAAAATATCCCTTAAATTAAATAGCTCATTAAATAAATACAAGATTGATTGCATTATCCAAGTGTGCTTTCACCAGCAATTTTACTGGGACGACAAAGAAGGAGAAGACAGATAAAAATATAAATAATCACATTCTTCTAGTGTTTTCTCTTCCTTTTGGGGTCACAGAGCAAGATACGTCTGTTTCTCAATGTATGTATGAGAATCTACTCATTTGACAAGGTTATTACTGGTAGACAAGGTTAGATGTTCCTTGTGTGTCAGAGAGCTAGTTCACAGCAATTTCTTTGTGCTTAATAATAGGTGTCAGTTCTTGAGAAATTATTTTTCTTTGACTTCCATATGACTGATGACCACATATTTATTCATAGTTCAATGCCAACAGTTTGAAACTCAGACCAGGTAGCTCTACTGGGCACATACTACTGATTCAATCAGGAGAGCATCATTGTTGTGTCTATCAGTGCTAGCATGTAAAATAAACTTATTGGAAAACTTTTCTCAACAATCTCAGTGTAAATGTGCACTGAAGAATAGCAGGACATGAACACCATGGTTAATAATACAAGCAAACCTCCTGTACATACAATTCACACAATTTGATTGTCAGGCTCTGCGTCAACACAATGTATCATTTACTTATCTCTGCACAATGACTGTAAGGTATTTGGAGTGGTTATATGTTTCACAGAATATAACAATTGTCTTGGATTTTTTTCAAAGGACAGATGAATCTCTATAGTTATTTGGAATTTTTTATCCTCATAATTTTTTATGACAAAATAATTGACTTCCTTTCCTTTTTTGATGTTGAGAGTGTACTTTAGTTTTCAGCTAAAAATGTTAATATTCTATGTGAAAATTTACAGCAAAATGGCATTCTGAAATGTAAACACTGTGACATTTTGAAAACGTTTTATTGGAATCAATTTTTAGAAACAAAGTATTTCACAGTCTTCAGTGAACTCCTTCTAGCATAATTTTTTGGCATGTCAAAATTGTTATATTTCAAGATGAATCAAGTATTTCCAAAGAATTCTTTATGGAGCATGAATCCTGTTTTTCACACAGCTCTATCTTTTCTCTTTAGAGATCTTTCTGACAAGTTATCCCTCCTGAGAGTTTCCCGTCTTTTTTCTTCCCCTATCTCAGGGTTTCTCCATTGATCAGCAGTTTGTTAAGTTATGGTCAGAATTGTTGCTTTAATTTCTGACCATAAAACCTCTAACCTCTGTGAAAGTCTGAAAAATCATTCTCTTACAGGGGCAAGACTGAACATCCTCATGAAAAATATACTTTTTTATACAGACAAGTAATTTCATGCTCTCAGTGAGTTCCATCATAGTAGATTGGTTTACTTATCTCAGTGTTGTATGTATATTTCCAAGACTTTAGTTGTTTCACAGTTAAAAAGTCCAAGCTTATTGCTGAGAAAAGTGAAGAATTGGAGCTATTTTAATGGTCCCTCTAAAGTTTGATATTTACTATTGTATTGTATTATCTTAGTTTATATATTTTATGTATTTTTATGTATATACATGTTCTGTATTTCTATATATTTTAATTGCATTTGCATAATAGTCTACTAGCAAATGCTTCATGAAGACAGAAATAACCCATACTAGCACCACCGCCACCAAAAATCTCACTACCAGTAGAAAAAAATCTGGCCTTTTCAGGACTTACTCCCACATGAGCTTAACAAATCTTCACCCCTTATAAGAGTGAAAAGCATTATTCAGCCCCTTCAGAGTAAGTGGGATTGTTGTTTGAGTTAATTTGCCATATAGCATACCTCTAATCTAGAAATGATGAATGTTTAGGCTGTAAATTTGTCCTTACAGGGACAATATTATAGTGAGGGTGTAACATTATTTGGAATAGAAGGAGGATGATATTTTAAAAACTATTAGGATTCAATGATCACTAAGATATACAATTTTTAAATTTATCTGTAAGCATATCCTGTTATTGAAACGGCAGGATTTAGAAATTTTTCATATGAAAATATGAAACATTTTTAAACACAGATTTTCCTTTAGCTCAAGATATTATTAAGCTCAAGATATTATTAAGCACCAAAAGAAATATATTGCTCATATCAAGGGTTATAAGACATAAAGCATTCTTATTAGTAAACCCTGTGGGCATATTATTAACATAAGGCATACTATAAAAGAAAAGAAACATTTAAAAGAAAAATTGTGACCAAAAAAAAATTATATTTTCCACATATTTAGATCTCTTCAGTGTTGACTGTGATGTTTTGGATAGATTACTGCATGTAATATATTAACTTGGCTGTCTTGAATATGGTTTAGAATCATGGATTTTGTAATATTTCTTTCCTTATTTCTTATTTCTTAATGTACTTTATATTATCATGTCATTCTGGTTTAGTCGTTTAAAAAAAGCAAAAGTTCAGGAGCAATCTTAAGTTTTAAACTTAGAGGTTGCCAAGCTGTTCACTTAAAATTCAAACATCCAAAGAAAACCCCCCCAAAAAGAAGAGCAAAGTTTATTTCTATTCCTCTTCTGAAAAATACTGGGGTAATTTCTATTCTGTAGAAACTGAGGAAATTAGAGCTTCTTAGAAATATTGATTGTTTAGATATGTAGTGATCCACATCTTTGAACCCTTATAATCACATATGGCAGAGAGGCTTAAATATCTTGAACTCTAGACCAGTCACTTCCATAAAACCATGTTGTCTGTGACTTTAATTAGTGAAGGTAAGACAGAAAGAAGTCTTTGCTGTACACAATAATTTGCCTAATAACATTCCCCTCACTGAAGCAAGCAATAAGATAAGGGCCTTTAAGTAATAAACACTTAATACTGTGCTAAGATAAATACTTCAGAGGCCTCTCCTATCATTTAGAGTTTATCTTAAAAAAAAAAAAAAGTTTGAACAGCAGTGAAATTTGAGCATATTCTGTGTATTAAAACCCACATAATTTACTTGTATTCTCTTCAATACAGTGATTTCCTTCGGGTGGAGTCACACATGACTGTACTGATAGATCACTTATTCAGTACATGCGGTCACCTGCCTCTTTTAAATCCAATCCTCTGGTCAAAAGATAGGTGAATAAAGTAAATGATAACAAAACCCCAAACCAAAACAAAATCCCATCTGCTCTTACTGTAGAAGACAAGCCCTGCTTCCAAACTTCTGCTAGTTTTCCCACCTGGGCTGACATAGAACTGTGAGCAGATGCATCTTTTATGGGTATCCTAGGTGATGCTGATATGAGTAGGGCTGAGAGAAAATTAAATAGATTTAAAAAGCATGCTCGTTTATTCTCTCCTTTCCTATTGCTTGAATTAATTCAACATTCTCGAAAATGCTTTTTATCCTTTGATATAAAGCAGATTCTATTTTCATGCCTTGCACTGCAATCTCTTTGACACGTGCTGGTTATCTGAGTCCACAACAGGCAAAGTCAGTGACCCATACTCCGTAGTAACCAATGTTCAAGCTTTCTATTGCATTCTCAAAAATGAATGTATTTCAATCCTGACCTTCATCACTTGTTCTGATCCCAGCCCTGAACCTTTTCCAACCAGAGACTAGCAGTCATAAATAATGTGTTACATTTTGTAATGGTTTTTCACTGTGAAAAGAATATCACATAGAAGTTGAATGAGATCACTGGCTGTATTTCTACATGTGTTGACAGAAACATGGCTCTCAAATCTGAAAGTGGTTTACATGCTTTACACCCAGCCCACCCAGGTCAAGCACTAACACAGCTGTTACAAATGAAGATTCTGCATATGTTAGGAAAATGAGTAATAGAAAAGTTAAATAATACAACATTTGTTAGTATAATTCATAGAGAAAAGTTCAAAAGAAAGTACCTGGGTAAGTCCTATGTGTGATGATGCTTCTCTACAGTGGTTAAAGAGACTTTATTAAGTTATTCCAGATTCTTAAGAATCTGGAATACCATTCTCTGTTTCCCATGACAGCATAAGATGCTGTTGCATGTTTGTGATCTTATAATCAGTCAGAAGGTTATAAGGCTTACTGTTTTATGAATCATTTAACCTTGATCCAATTATTAGTACATAAAGGTATATCTTTATTCTTATACCTGTACATATGCATAAGCATGTGCAGAAATGTGAGCATGTTCCTCCATGTACATGCATTTCATAAAGGTGAAATGCTGAGTTGATAAGAAACACAGAGATGTTCAACAAATGAGTTTGTATATATTTTCCCATATCTACATCTGCTTCAAATTTGGATATACTCAGATAACTTCTAAAAATATAATAACTGTACCTTTATTCTTAATGAGGTGAGTTAAAGGCATTTGCTGTGCTTTAACATCAGGCTAATTAGAAGCCTAGGAAATACAAACACTCTTCAGATAACATTCTGACTTTTGAATCAAGATTCAAGGAAGGAAAAAAAATCTTGACATTTTCTGTAGCCATGGAAATTATGGAATGTATTGTAATCAAGTGGTCTTAAATGAATCAATGGTGTTGGATGCACTCAGGAGTGCAGAGATATATTAAAACTGACTGGATTCCACAAATTAACTAAACAGCTGAAGTCATTAGAAAACCATATAATTCAGAAGATCCAGATCAGAGTTTGTATAAATTAGGACTAGAGAAGTTTCATTACTGCTGATTTTTTGTGGCCTCAGGTAGGCTCTATGTGAAACACAAGTAACAAAATGGTTTTGCAATAGCTCCATTCATGGAGCTGAGCTCTGCTCAAGAGAGAGATCCTGGAAATCAGCAGCTTTGAAGTACCTAACTCATTACAAAAACACATAAATAAATCTAAAAATTTACTAAAATTTCTCAGGTTGGAAGGGGCCTTAAAAATTGTCTAGTTTCAACATCCCTTCTATGGGGCTGGAGGGACACCTTTCACTAGACCATTCATAACATAAAAAAATATTGATGTTTATAAATTGCTGTTGATAACTCTCTCTATTTTAAGTTAAATTTATCTTCCTGGGAAATCTTACTTTCTGGCCCAACATTACACTGAGCCCAAAAAGAACATCTTCTTTGATGTCACAAGCTTCAGTTTATGAACACTTCAATACATGATGACTACAGGCATCTATGCAGCCAAATTTTTTCCTACATTTTTAAAAAATCAGCGTGATTATCTTTCAAGAAACACAAATTAACTAGAATTTGAGAGTACAAACCTGCTGAGTAAAGAAGAGTTTATTTATGATACTGATTCAAATATTAAAGAAAGACCCAGCTATGTTGCATTAAGCTTAATCTGAAATCACAGCTGATAGGGATTCCCTGCTTTACAGGGAGTAGTAGTAACTAGTAGTAGTAACTACTACTACTACTACGACTAGTAGTAACTAGTCCTTCAGATCACCTAGGTACTGGTGACAACACGAGTGGTACTCCCCAAAGAGTTCTCAATGCTCCTCTCTAATTATCTACACACTTGCCATTTTTCACAGAACTTCACCCCAACAGTCTATAAAAGCTAGTCACTCATGTTCTGTACCTTTTTTCAGATTCTGCCTTTGTTATTTGTCATGTCCAATGATTTCTGTTCAGTAGTTTCTCATTTTCACTTCGGTAAACCTCAGTCCAGTATCCCCTGCCTGTGTACTTTAACAATGTTTCCCCATGAAGAGGAAAAATTAGTAAACCAAAGAACTGCCTGTGGTTATCTAGGCTCCCTTAGAAATTTTTGAAAGAGCAATTAAGCCTTGTGTTCTTCTAAATTTAGCTTTAGGTGACAACATTCCACT
The DNA here is from genome assembly GCA_013397295.1 of Polioptila caerulea. Lineage (NCBI taxonomy): Eukaryota > Metazoa > Chordata > Aves > Passeriformes > Certhiidae > Polioptila > Polioptila caerulea. The sequence continues at coordinate 530,831 of VYXF01002844.1, read as the reverse complement.
TAGGTTATAACATTTTGTACATGTTTTTTGTTCTCCCTCAAAAGAAAGAAAAAAAATCTCACCTCTTATCCCCTCAGTTCCTAATATTATTGAATCTACTGGCAGAAAGTCTGACCTCAAGAAACTCCTCAGTCCCTTCATGTTTTCATCTGTCTGATGCAAAATGTCTCTATTAGTGAGCGAGCAGAGGAAATTGATTGGAGGCTCCTTCACAACAGCATTTATTTTGTCTTCTGCACCTTATATTTAACTTTGTGTGAAGGCACTCTGGGCTATGGCTTTCTTCACCTGTGGCTCAAGATGAGGGTATCTGCTTAAAACACTTAAACAATCATTCATGCTTTCCAGGGTCAGCCCCCCAGTTCCAGCTGGTCAGGGACAGGTCCTCCTTCCACTATCTGTTCATCACCCTTATGCAGAATTGATTCCACTTAGCTTAAATACAACTCTACTCTTTCTACCCTCATGACATATCACCCAATGGCAAACTGCAAGGGTTCACAATTCTCCAAGATAAAGCCAAATGATAACAAGTAGGGACAGCTTCAGAGAATGAAGGGAAAGATTAATATGGGGAAAAAAGTAAATGCATGAAAATATATTAAAAGAAACAGGAGTGGAGAAGTAAATCAAATACAATATTAAAAATGTATGAGACAAAAAATTCAGAAGCTTAGCATGAAGGAGAAAACCACCAGAAACTTTTCCAGTGAGAAAAGAGGAAGCTCATAGTATGGGAAATTAAAAGAAAAGTCTTGCCAAAATATGACAAAAATATATGGAGTGATAGTTGATCAATAAAGAAGGAAAGATCTTAAGAGGAATTATTTTAGGTGAAAAATCAAGCAAAGAGCCTATTTCCATGGAGAAAGGATTATAGTTTTCCTCCTAGTCATAAAGATATCAAGAATATCTGTTAAAATCCTAACAGAAAATATAGAAGGAAATTAGGGCGTAATTAAGGGATGGAGTTGATTTTCTATCAACTTTAAAATTTTCCAGTCAAGTCAGAAGTTAGATGTCATAATGAAGAGAACAATAATCATAGTCATGCTTAAACAATTCTGCTTCTTATAGGCAAAATTAAAATTTGTCAGATCTTATAGTTCTAAAATAAAATATTAAGGTAGAGTAAGCTGGAGGGATTTAAAATAAAATAATAATATTTTTTAAAGGGCCTGATGATTAATTAAACAAATAAAACATATTTATCTTACTTTCATGTAAACTTTGTTTTGCAAGAGAGGGTTTTTTCCGTTTTTTTTTTTAGTGAGAAAATGGTGAGTGTTTTTAATTTCTGCCTTAGGTCAAACAAGACCTTTTTAGCCTTGAAAAGTATCTTCTTCAGTGTTACATTTGCTGACTATTTATGGACAAAACGCCTAAAAGCACTATCCAAGTCGAACACTTAGTTCTTGTAACAGATTTATCTACTGCAGTCTGAAGAAAGGAAGCGCGGGAGATGCCACTGTTTGCTCTTATATGAGTCAGAGCTCAAACTTAGAGCCTGGTGTGGTTTAATCCTGCAAGCTGTGTAGGTTCACAGTGGTTTTGGAAGGCCTTGTGTGCCCTGGGCTGTGTACTGGAGACAGGAATGTGTGGGTGGACCAGGCTGACCAAGCCTGTGGCAGCAGCTTGGAGTGCCTTCAACGTGCCCCAGACTGCAACTCAGACAACACCTAGGGCAAAATAGTAGCATCAAAATTAACTTCGACCTTCCTTCCCACCAGCATCTTGCATGTGAAAAGGGAGATAAGCCAGAGACAGACTTTTTATGCTGTGCCACTTAAAAGGTTTATTTGAAGAGGTGTACAGACCTCAGATGGATTTTGACCAAATCACTGCACTGCTTATGTGAGCTGCCTCCCAGTGGGCTTGGCTGGAGGCATCTGCACTTTCCCATGTAAACTACTGGTTGACTATAGAGCTAAATAATTAACATTATATGTTTAAAATCTTACGCTAAAAGTAAGAATCAATGTGGCTCCAGTCCATGATCTGAATTGTAAACTGCTCTTGGAATTTAGTAATATTTACTAAGTAAATACATTCTTTAAAAAGCACTTTAGTAGTGCATACACAACCTTATATCATCAGAATAGAAAGTGCATTTAATTGGGAAAATATCAGAGAAAATAGGAAGACATTTTTTCTTAGATGTGACCCACTACTTTCAATATCTCTACAATGCTGAGGGAATATTTTTTATTGGACTGTCTGTCATCATCCTAGAAAACGTTATGAATTTTTTCTCAATATTAGGTAGCTAGAGGTTTCATAATGAAATTTGAATGTCCAAGAACATAACAGAGCTTTAGTTCTTGCTAAAGCTGACTGAATTAAAAAATCACTAAGTAAGCAAAAAAATGGCACAGTATATAAAATATTATTTTTTTATATATTCCACAAATATTATTTATAATAATAAATAGGAATGTTTTAAAATTAAGAAAGTCGAGAAATAAAAAATTCCAGCTGTGTTTTCATTTCATGATTAAAGGTAGTAAGGCAGTGTGGACATGGTTTACTGAAAAGGGAAGTCATGTTTTATTTATATCAATTCTCTGTTTCTTTAATAAATCATGATTTAAAAACACACATGCACACACATACAGTTTTATTTATATTTAGGCCTAGCTTACAGTCTAATTTCTCTGACGGAAGTGCCAAATTAATCTGAAAGCCATTCTGAAGAGTTAAAACGCTGGAGGTAGAGACTCTTCCAGGTTAACTTGACTCCTCCAGGTGGCAGTGAATCGCAGGCATCACTGCTCCTCGGGGTATCATTGAAAACCTAGTCACAAATATATGGGTCATGTGTCAGAGTGCGAAAAAACAACTTTGTTTTTGTTTTTGGGTTGTTTTTTTTTTTTTAATTTTTTCCTTGGCAGACAGCCTGCCTGCCTACTGAGCAAAGAAAGTTTAACATTCAAGGAGGGCGACTCTTTCAGGCTGAAACTCTGGAAGGAAATTATGACGACCTGTCAGTGACCCCATTTTTATTGCCCCAGCTGAAAAGATACCTTCTAATGGATTGCTGCAGCCTCTTGCACTGGAACAGAGACAAGTGTGCAAAGCCTCCTGCAGAAGAATTTGAGGGGTACCTGGGGCTTGCTGTGGTGGCAGCAGCCTGCATCAGCATTGCTGGCACCCCGGCCCCACAGCTGCTCACCCACTGCCCAGGAGCCCGCAGCCACTGCTGCTGGAGAAAATGTTTTCTGCAGCTGAGCAGCTGGAGCCCACTGCTGCCACGTAAAGCCTTGAAATAATTGTTTGAAATGGCGAGGGATGCTGCGCTGGGAATTGAGCATTAAAAATTTCTGTTACGAAACACAACAAAAATGATTAAACAAAGACAAACGGCCCTGGAAACACTAAATGCTGATTTGTTTGAAATAATAGAAGTTATAAAAAATTGAGCATAACAAGTTGTTTCCTTAGCTATTTGCAGCAGTAAAGGTTGGGAGAGGAGTTCAGTTCAGTTCAATCCTAATTATTTTGGCTGTAACGCGCCAATGAAAAAACAAATACTAAATCTTTCCTAGTCATACCAAATCACTTTACCTAGTGATAAACTGAAGCAGCTTTTATGATGACATTGTAAGTCCCCCCCAAACCATCTAAACAAATTCATAGCTAAACAAAAGTTCTGAGGAAGGATGCTCATGTCCAAATTTGGATGCCTGAAGGATTATTCAGAGTCACAAAAGTATAACATTTCCACCAAATCAAAGTTTCAAACAAACCTCCCAAGTGGCTCTTCATTAGGATCTAAAATGTGAATTCAAGAACTGAACCCTAGACTTAGTTTTACAGGTTTCCTGCTTTTGGCTTGGAGGTGCAGCAGCACTCAGGAAATGAAGATATAAAAATAGCATTGTCTTAGTCAAGGATTTGGCCCATATAAGTAGATATCTATTCCAGCTCATAATGATGTATTTAATTGATTTAAAAAAAAAAAAAAAAAAGAAGTCAGCCAAAAAGATTCCGATTTATTTCCATCATATATGTTCCAGGAAAAAATGTGATATAAGGGCTGGCACTGGTTTTCATTCTGCGTGAACATGTGCTAACTTAGGGCTACCTTCAGACATACTAGAAAGTTCAGCATTATGTCTTACTGGTTTTGGGATTATTGGTATTTTTTGCAACAAAGTTATGTCCTGAAAATGACTTTCTTTAGGAGGGATGAATCTGTCAGTCATGAGAGTGAAGTCCGTAGGAGCTGAAGATGCCTTGTTCAGCAGCAGCATCCAGGCTTGGCAACTCATTACCAAGGGACATTAGGATGAACGCAAACCTCCCTGGCTACAGAGAAAAGCAAAAACATGCACTTCCTTGGCTTATTTCTCCTGTCACTTCTCAAAATGAAGGTGAGAAAAAGGAAGAGAAGAATAAGGAGACGAAGGGAGTAATGAAAACAAAGAGAATTAAGGGATAGAGGAAAGGTAGTGAACAGTCCACTTCTCCTTAAAATTATTAACCATGTATTACTACACACAAACCATCATCAGCCATGAGACTCAAAACTTGTTTGAGAACATTAGAAGGTGTCCAGAAATCATAATTTTAGGCAAACTAGGGTATTCAAAGAGACATATTCTTGCACTTTTTTTAACTGTGACATGACAAAAGATTCATGGGTTTCAGGACCAGAAGTGACCATTATAACAATTTCATTTGTCTGCAGTTTAAAATAGACTTGTATCACTTGAAAGTCCACCCTGATCAGGTCCATACCGTTAGAAAGACCACTAGGAAAGTATCACACACTACAATTAGATATGTGAGATCTAATGTGCTCTCATCTTCTGAGCACCTGTGGTTTGGACCATTTTTTGTGGTCTAGAGGGTGCACTTTTATTTGAATGATCTGAATTTTGTGTCCCATTGGTTTTCATCAGTTATGTGCAGTTCAACATCTCTTACCTTTCAAGTAGTTTCACAGACTTAAGTCAAGCACTGCGTTTTATTAAGAAGTATTTGCATTTTTTTTGAAACATTCAAGATATTTCAAATTCTCTCTTACCTCAAGTGCATGGAGTAATTATCAGATTGGCGCATAAGCAGAAAAACATTTCTGTTTTCTAACTGTTGGATATTACACTTTACTCCATTAAACTCTAGGTTGATAGAGGGCTTTCCCAGATGTAAAATATAGTACGATAATTAACTAGGTCTCTATCACTTGGACTTCCCTGGAGTTACACAGATGAAATGACAGTGTCTTAAATAAAATAGTCAATGAAAATATTACTACCTTGTTATATTATTTTTTAAATTGGCATTTCATTTAGAGGATGTTGTGGGGGGTTGTCAGGGAGGCTTCAGCTACAAGAAAAATCAGTGTTTCTAATTTACAGGACATCTGAATCTTCACTGAACTGTACTCATTCATGGAAAGTACTTTGATCAGTCACTGTTTTCTTGCCATGATCAAAAAAAAAGGGGATTTCTTTGAAAATCCTAAATTCAATTGAAAGTCTTACATTTTCAATTGTTTACTGGAGAAAGTGGCAGTATGTCTCTCACTAACTTTATGAAGATTAAATGTTTAATCAATTAGTATATCCAACCATAAACACTGTTAATGTAATATTTTGTTTTAATAATGCATTTAATTTGAATACTTGCATGTTCTGGAGACAGGAGGTCTTGTTTTTCTGATAAGCAGATGTAGGTGTATATGAATAAATGCCTACTTTTAAGGCTGGACCTGAAGACTCAGACGGGATAAAAGCTTTTACGGAAGGGATTGCAGTATTGAGAATGACTTTGCATGTCAGAAAGCAATCCCAGAAGTAACCTTTATTCTGTCAAGTGGTCTCTAGTAAAGAAGTTTACAGTATGCTGGCTTGGTCAGCCATGGAGACCACCTACAAACTGGATGTGATTTAGTTCACATCGGTTGATGTCAATTTACTTTCAGAGAGCAAGGCATCAAATAGGAAGAGTTCCTGCCATTCCTACTTCAGCTGGGTTATCCTTTTCAAGTCAGACTCTGATCTGTTCCTCCTCCTCTTGCAGGAATGTAAGTAGAACAGTTTGATAATATATTTTAATTATTAATACTCATTACTCTCTTCCACTTACTGTAGTAGTATGACTATGCAAGTAATATTTGACCCAATGTTATGAAATGCACAGCGATAAGATGTTCCAATTGCTGTATAAGAACTTCATTATTCCTATCACCATAAAGATGCAAGAGCAGTCTAGATGAAATATTGGTTCATCAATTAATCATCAGTTAAAGCTAGGCAATAACTCTCTGTACGGCAGAGAGTAAACACAGCAAAAGAACTTTTATTCCTATGCCTGTGATTTTTCAATCTATTTTTCACTGATCTGACTATAATTAAATAAAAAAGCCATTCTGAGTGGTAGTATTTTCTTAAGGTAGAATGATGTTGTGAATCAAGTTTTTACTTTTTCCATCAGTGAATAGAAATATTTCTTGGATGCTGGGAGCTTACACAACAACATATAAATTTAGCAGATTGACATGTGTGCATCTGCCCTATTTCTTATCCATCACACTTTTTTTCCAATTTCCTCTTTATGATTATCTAAAATCTCTATTGAATTACTTATTCTACATATTTCATTTCAGTATTTTTCACTGAAACAGGTCAGGGCAGGTAAGTTCCATGACGAAGAAAATGGTTTGAGAAATTTTTATCTCCTTAAAAGCACGATATATGGATGATTGTGCCACCATATTTATCACTGGTACAGCCTTACCTGGGTACTGTCTGCAGTTCTCAGGCCCACAATTTAAGAAGAACGGGATGGTCCAGAGAAGAGCCACACAGCTGGTGAAAGGGCTGGAAGGCCTGTGCTGTGAGAAAAGGCTGAGGATTTGGACGTGTCAAGTTCTGAGAAAAGGAGGCTGAGGGGTCGTTGCTCTCCTCAGCTTCCTGAGGAAGGCATGTGGTGGAGGGGAAAGGGATGAGCTCTTCTCTCTGGTATCCAGTGATATCTGTTGGAACCCAGAATGCAGGGAATGTTTCTCTGCATGTTTTAAAGGATCCAAACCCTCTGACAAATACTACTTTTAACCTTTGACCATGGGAAGGGCTTCCTAGGCTTTGGGATGAGACAGAATTTTCAAGAATGTAAATTAGATAGTAGCACAATTTGTAGGTTATCACAGGGTGAGAAACATAGATTTTTGGGTTTATTAGAACGGTAAGTAGATGAAGACAAGATGGAGGATCCTTTTTGCTTTTAAGCTTCTTCCTCCTTCTCCATCTACTCCATATTCTGCAGTGTTTGGGTCACAAGATGATTGGTTAGAATTTGCCACAGTGCAGCAAAATAGAACATGAATAGAAATTTAATTAGTAATTGGCACAAAAGTAGAAATAATGTACGTTCTTGGTGATAATTTGGTAAATTATCTTTAAGAGAATATTGAATCTGTGTGTCAGGGGCTCTTTGGTGCCCTTTCTCCCTCACGCTAAGCTGGTGTAAAGCCTGGTGTGCAGAAATTGCTGATTAGGAAAGAATAAACAACCTGGAGAATGAGAACAACCAAAAGTCCCGTTCGTTTTTTACTTAACAAAGACTTGATGAAAAGGCCTTCCCTATCAGGGAAGAGACATGTGGGAGAGGTAGAAATCTGACATTTGGTGCCCCATGTGAGGATCGAACTCATGACCTTCAGATTGTGAGACTGAGTATGGAAACGGTTCAAAGGTTTAAAGCTGCACCAGAGGAGGTTAGACTGGACATAAGGAAGTATTTCCTTGCCAAAAAGGTGATCAAACACTGGAACAGGCTTCCTAGAGAGGTGGTCTATGTTCCAACACTGTCAGTGTTTAAGAGGTATTTGGACAGCACACTCAACAATATGCTTTATCTTCTGGTCAGACCTGAAGCAGGCAAGCTGTTGGGCTAGATGATCTTTGTGGATACCTTCCAACTGAAACTGAACAGTCCATCCTGTTCTATTCTATTCTATTCTATTTTAGCTGATGAAATCATAAAGTGTTCTATTCAGTTATGAAGAAAGGTCTTATTCATATTTTATATTTTACCTCTTCTAATTATGTTTTACATTTAGTAAGGAATACTCTGGATTTCAAATAAGAGAAAATTTGAAAAAATCCAAACTATTCTGCTACATTGGAAATTAAGTACTATCTCTGTGTGTTCCTGAAAATAGTCGATATTAGAGTTTTATGTAAATTCTTCTTCTTATGATCACCCCAAGACCATTGCAACAACTTTAATACTGGTTTTTCATTTATTGTATTTAATAACCATCTCTCCCTTAAAGAGACTTTATTGGAGATATTAATTCTGATGTTGTTCATCTGATACAGAGAGCTCAAACAATACAAAACAATAGTCTACATCAAAGTCCATGAGCATGACAGTTTCTGCTGGAACAGAAAGTGTTCAGAAGTTAACCCACACTCTTTTAATTGTTAAAAGAACCAATTTTTCCTGCTCATAATTTATTTCTGGCTGAGACCCCACACAGTTAAATTGACACTATAAAAACAGAAAATTTTCTTAGAAAGGAATAGGTGCTCAGAGCACAGCCTCATTTGATGTACACTAACCATTAACTTATAGACTTATGTGCACACACTTGCATGTCTCCAGTAAAATATGTTCTCAGTTCTTCACTGTGACACTAAACAATTTCAGGTCATTTGCAATGAGGTGCCTGGCAACCTCTCAGCCTATGTCCAGCAGAAGGAGGTGGGAACAATGCTGAGGACTGCCATGCACAGTACATGCTTTTCAGAATTTTATTTTGGGCTAGCTCTAACCTGGCCCTGAAGGACTGAATGCCCATCAGTAATTGGAGGGGAGAAAGGTACTCTTGGAATATATTTCCTAGTTTCTCACCATCCAAAGGAGCAAGGGAAAAAACACTTCAGGACTTTCAGAGGAGCCAGCTGGAATGACAGTGCTGCGACCATTGTCCGGGGGGCTCTATATGGAAACACAAGGAAAGGCTCTTCAAAAGCATACCCCCGATCCAAAATAAAAAAGTAATGAGGAAGCACCTGTAAAAGTGTTATTAGGTGCAAACTTTAATCTCTCCTGACAGTTGAAGGGAATGAATTGTGGCCTTCTCGGCTTGGGTTAGTGATGTAATTAGATAAAACAGTGGTAGTGTCAGTGGTGCTCTGTCTGGCTGCCATTTCCTGAGAGAAAACCCACTGTGCACCTTAATGAAGTCTTCTGTGCAACCACTTTGTGTGCTATTTGGTGCCTGCTGTACTTACACTTAAGAATACCTGCCAAATCTGGCTGTTCACAGAATTTAGGCATATGTTTTGTGATCAGATCCTGAGAATCAGGCCCTGCAAGTTCCCTGCAAAACTGGTTTGGGAGGTTTTCAGTTAGTGAGCAGGTTCTTCCTGTGACCTCTAGCAAACCACTGCCCCAAGCAGACAGAAAGTGTTGTGCCACCTCCTAACCTACAGCCATAGAGTCATTTACATGGTACATATACTTCCAATAAAGAACAGGAACGGAGAATTTGTTGTTTGCATTTTTTTTCCTGAAAATACAACTTTCTTGAACCATTGCAAGGGGGGTTGGAATTAGGTCACTTAAATTGCATCAGGAATGTGCATTGAATTTGTCATACGCCTACATCAAAACCTCAAAATGAGATAGGAAAATGTGTAACAGAAACTTTTAAAGCATGTGAGGCTAAGCTTTACTGACTGTAAATAAATAAAAAAAAAAACAAGCAAGAAAGAAATGAATAAAAGTAGCATTGAAGAGGAAGTAAATCTTTGTCTTTAAGCCTGGCTCTACTGGATGTAAGCAGGGGTATACTTATGTGACCAATATTTCAAAAATTAAACATATAATTTCCTGGGGTTTTTTTATAATGATCTGAAACCCATTGGATCATCACTGAGAAAAATCAGTGTATCCAAGCAACCCAGAAACCTCATCTTTTGTACTTAACATTGAATAAATATTCAACGAGTTATCAACATACAAAATGCAAATATTTCCTTACTTTATCTATATTGAAACATAATAGCTTCAGCCAGCTACTTACTTTTTCACTGCTTGCTGATATTGTAATTGTATGTAAAATTAATGTATTTAAATTTAAAATTAATGTATTTAAATGTATTTAAAATTAATTTAACAATGAATTAAGAGTGGTAATCCAAGCACTGTTATTATTATTATTATTATTATTATTTACATTTATGTCTAGTCTGTGGTGGAAATATCCACAAAGAACCTCAAAGGTGTCTCCTTCACTGGTTCAATTATTCAGGGAAAGCCTCAAAATCAGTCCTGGGAACTGCATGACACAAAAGGGTCTGTTTTTAACTATTTTCGTAAGCATGTAGCTTTAAAATTACATTAGTAAACATTGAAGATGTCAGAATGAGATCTTGGTTTGTTCTTAGAATTTGATTTTTTTTTGGAAAATTTATTCAGCATAATGAGTAAAATATGGTTAATTCCTAGCTATAGAAAATCCTTTAGTCTTCTGATGCGTTATTTATTCCAGAATTTCATTTTAATTAGCATGAGCCATGGAATGGGCTTAGGGGAAAAAATGAGAACAGAACAGCTATTAGGCTGTATATAGATCAGCATATAGACCTCAGCTGCTGGTACATCACCTTTTCCAAAGAGCTAAAAAACAATAACATCAGCAAGATTCTACTGATTCTGACTCAGTGTTTCTGCCATAGTGGTCAACAGAAGGAAAAGTGCATATGATTTGATTTTTGGTAAATAGCATGTGGTAATACAAATTGGAGAAGATATTTTTTTACCTCTTTTTCAACTCTTCCTTTTAATCAAACCAAGAATATCGTTCACTTAGTACCAGTTGAACTTGTGACTGAACAATTTTTTCCTGCATTACAGTTGATTATCCTATGAATCTCTTTATTGTCTATTTTACCTAGCTTGGCAGAATCAGCTCTCAGAGCTTCTGCAAATAAAGTCTCAAATACACTGATCAGGTACTATTTAGGTAGCTGTGATTTATGATATTCAGTTGCTAAATCCAGACATTTTATGTTATATTGTCATGTTGTAGATTCAAGAATCTAAAGTGATACCAATAACTTAAGGAGTTCATTTTATTCACGCAATTGGAGATTTCATATCTTGAAGCTGTCATTATCCAAAGGTAATGAGGAGATGAGACTAGTTTAGAAGACTGCAGTCAAACTGGTTGAATTGCTACTTTTGTTCCAGATAAAATTGAAATAGATAAGGCAAGAAAGCTGGTTTGAAGACCAGCTGAGCTCAAGTAAAAACAAAATAAAGGAAACATGGCTAAGTGATACTGTTGGGATAGTCACACCACACTCTTAATCAACCTCTGTCACTGATGAGATTCCCTCAGAGGAAAGTTTGCAGCAGAGTATTTACTTCATCAGCATCATTAAGTTTTAGTGATGGTTGATGCTGAGAAGACAAAATACATAGATATGTAGGGCAGTGCAATAGCAAAAAAATGGAAATTAGGAAAAATTGTTTTCAATTTTTTTCAGTTTTTCATTTTCATGTTATCAAATTAATAAATAATTTCTGACCCATCCTTTTAATAGCAAAAATTTACTTTTTTAGTATTCATGTCCCAAGAAATACACATATTTATGTTTCAGTAATATTTTTATCATTTCATAGCATGATAAAAGCAATCTAAAAAGGAAATACATATCATAAAAACAAGAGGAGAGAATGTATTTTTAAATTTTTTATAAATGTCCATGTCAACCTAACCTGTTTAGAAAAGTTCTATGAATATGACCTAAATATATGTAAATATATGTAAAGAATGAATTTACCAAAAAACCCAATTATTGTTGCCCATAATTTGTTTCTGGCTGAGACTGCACAATTCTACATCATCCAGTCTCAATAACTATCTCCACAAAGATTAAAAAATGTGGACCTTTGTTTACCATTAGAGATGTTACTATAATATACAGTGAATTTTTCCCAATAAATGTTACAGTAGCATAAAAGCATCTCTAGTTTGGAAACTCTCCTGTTTCTATAATCAAAAATCCCATTGGCCTTTGTGGAGAGTATGAGCATGGATGGTTAGTTACTATGTAAGAAAATGTATGAAATCTTGTCCTTCCCTCCTTCTTGCTGTATTTCAAAACTTTTTCTTTTCCTGCTTCCTAGGTTAGAGTCACTGCTCTGGAAAGAACTGTTTTGTATCTCTGTCCCTGATATGCAAACATATGCTTGGTAGGATTAAAATACATTTTGTTTCCTTGTACCTTGAGAGCAAATGATCAAGTTACTTTATGCCATTTCTTGTCACCATCCATGAAATGTATTGCTCCCCAGTTTTGGTATGGAACCTTTAAGTTGCATTTGCCATATTTTCCTGGAAATTATTGACAATTTAAACATGGAGATAACAAGAACAGATTTCATAATAGCCTCCCTTTGTTCCAATATACAGGCATACATCTGTGCTTTGGAAGGCGTAATCCAACTAAAAAATTCTCTGCTCATCACTTAAATAAAGCTATTTCTAAGGCAGAGTGTTACAGGCATTTAGTTACTCAGTCTAATACTAGACAAAAGATCTGGGAAAAGAAAATCCCAAACATATACAAGAAATTCTTCCTTTCATTAACACACGTGTTGCTTTTGAACCTCTAATTTTTGTTTACTTTGGTTTTTTTTTAGTGAATGAAATCTTGCTAGGTTAGTTAAATTCGTGTTATTTCAATATATAATTATTAATTTTGAAATTTCAACAGGACAAATACAGGGTGTGCATTTTCAATGGCTTACTTCTCCCTATATTTAAAGCAAAACTCAGTGAGGAATAGGATAAGCTTTAGATAAAGTGAGCAGTAAATTATCTATCAAAACAGAATCTCTTTCAGATGCTTCAAAAAAGCCCTACTTAAAAGAATTACAAAACTTTCTGTACCAAAAATTTATTTTTTAAAAAATGTAGTACAAACTGGATGCTTTGTACAGCAGGAAAATCTACAACTCAGTGTTTTCTGACTAGCTGTAGAAAAGACACTGATGATTCTTAAATTTTAAGGCAGGCAAAATCTTTGGGGTTAATTACCACATGCCTTTTGAAATTTCCTGTCTATTGATACATCTTCAATATGATGAGTACAATTTATTTTCAGGAGTGAACTCACCAAAGAGATATGGTTTTGGACAAAGGTCAGTAAAAGAGAATGCAAATGCTGGCAAGAATCTCCCTTGTATCAAGCCCAGCAAACCTCACCAGGTCTCAGAAGTACAGTGGATCACTCAAATGAGAGGTTCAAAAGAGTGTAAGTACAAAAAAGTTGCACCTCTCCTGGTACAGTCACTGAGTTGTTGGTAACTAGCAGTTAATGACTTTTTGATCTTGGAATTTGTTCTCTGGACCTTTCCTTCTACTGATGTTTGAGAAAGTTATTATACCTAATTTCCTAATTCTTCTTCTAGCCTGGGCTTTAATTCTTCTTCTATTACTGAGCTTTATCATTCCATGAAAACTGTGACTTTATTGTATTTTATAATAAGACCTTCTCTTTAATTTCTTTTAATCTTTTTCCCCTAGCAATTTTGCTACAAGGTAAACTTTACTTGGTTATAGCATTTGTACTGTTTGAGATTTTACATGATCTTTTGTACATTCCTCCTATCAGCCATCTTGTTTCCAAAGTGAAGAGTATTTTTAATCTCTGTATTTCTAATCTAATTTATCTTCTACCTTTCAAACTACCCTACTTCTGTTGCTTTCTTTTTCTAACAAGGATGATCAGAATTACATCCACAAGACGCAGACTCACCAGACGTATTGTCATAATGACAATTTCTGTTCTTTATTACTTTTATAATGTTTCCTAAATTCTATTTACCACTTTAACTGCCTCTGAACATTCAGCTGATGCTTTCAAAAACCTACTTATAATGACTACAAGATCTTTCAGAGCTCATTATTGTGCCTCTATAGTAGAGTTATTGTGTTTCTCCCACCAAATGCATTATTTTGCATTCGTTGGCATTGAATTTTATCTGCCATTTCATTTCCAGAGCTTATATCACAAGATATTCCTGCAGGCCTTCACAGCCAGCTGTAGATTTTAACTCACTATTCTAAACATATTTTTTACTCACACCACTGACTCTGTCAAAGGACTCCAGCAGATTTGAGAAGCAAAAATTAAGTTGCAAATCACATTCCCTTTACATAAAGTACATTGACCTTTTCCAAAGTATAATAGTTACTTCACTATCTAATAAGCCTATCTTTCTCATAGTATTCATTTATAGTGTCACTTTTGAAATCAAGCACCTAGAAATATCTGGATACCTTCTGCTGCCCTTCTGAGAGGCTAATTTGACTGACAGATTGATTACCATAGTCAGTATTCCAGCAACCTGATATTTGAATTTCCTTAGTTTTCCTAGTTAAGGAATTATATTGATGTCTTGCTACAAGGTATTCTATTGAATTATTCCAAAATCTGGTGCTTTAATATGAGAGAGTTGCTCCCTCCTCCTCATTCTTTTTGTATTAGTGAAAAAAAAAAAGGATTTAAATATTATGCTATGGTCTTGTCTTTCTCAAGATCAGTCAGTATATTTCAGTTTCTATTAAACTTTATGTCTGGTTAGACTCCTGCTTCTGATATGTTTGAATAAAACTGGGAGTTTTCATTTTTATGCAACTAGCAACTTGTTCCTTGAAAACTTTTTTGCCTTCATTGCTAGGGGATTATATTTAGAAAAATAAATTTGTATTAATGGATTAAAGTTTCTAAGTTATTTCATATTTTTCTTCTTGGCTTTAATTTTTGTGAAAATTCTTTTTTTTTTTTTTCCTAAGACCTTCTTTTACTTTGCTGTTTTAGGAAAATAGTGCCTTGCTTGATTGCTTACTTCCAATTTTAAGTGGAATTTTGATAAGCAAAGTGCAGGATAATGCGTAGTGCTAAGTAGTCTTCATTTGTCATTAGCATTTTACTCTTCTAGCTGTTCCTTCTCATACCTCTAGTTTCCAAAATGCAGCAGAATCTAATGCATCATGCATGGAGAATAACCCCAAAAGAACAGGAGTAGTATGTAGTTATACTTCCCTAGACCCTAAGCACTGTGGGTCTTAGATTGCCTAAATGCAGGTCTTTGTATTCATCTTTTGATTTTCTCCATATATTTGTCAAGTACATTTTTAACTCATGTATTGCCTCCTTTTCTACACTTCAGACCCTCAGATACCAGCTTCTATTTCCAAAGCATTTCATCAGCAAGTATACAGCTGTAGATACCAAGACCCGTGTGTCTATGCAGTTCAATTTTTATGAACAGCAATTCCTTCAAAAATCAGTGAGAGAAACGTTCTGAAGTTTCTGCTAAGGCAATGAGGCTGGGTGATTTGGTAGGATTAAATTTCTATTTATTTATTTATTTGCATAATCCTGGGTAAATGACTGGTATTAAATGAAAGATGTTTGATCTAATGATTGTAGCATATTCAGTTGAGACTGCAATGTACTCAGCACATGTAGATGAACAGAGTTTAAGACCATGTAAAATTGAGATAGTTTAATAGGATTGCCACAGAAAGACCTCTTAACACTTCTTTTATTAACATCAAAATATGTGATTATTTTGGCCATTGCAATTTTGGGTCCATTAGGAATGTCATAGAAAGATTATGCTAAAGAGGACTGCTTTTTAAGCTCTTGACTTCTCTCTGAGTCAGCTCAGCAGGTTTTTGAGGCTAGTGACATTCATTCTTTCGGTCACAGCAGACACTTCTTTTGAGGAACTGAAGAAGAAAAAATGTCTTCAAATCTGGAAGTTTATGAGATTTGCTTTCCTCACTGCAATGATTTATGGATTAAAAGCCATTAATTTTTCTTCTTTGAATATTAGTTTTCCAAAATCTACGCCTTGGTACCACCAGGCTGTGCAGGCAGCAGCCGACAGCTGTGGCTTCCAGGGCTACACTAGGGAGAGGGACTCTTCTGATGTCAGAGGTTTTGTGCATCCCTGCTCTGGGAAGAGACAGCCAGAAGGAAAACCAGAAGTAATTCTGGAAATGTGTGTTATTCCTGCTTTGCATTTGAGTAGTTGGAATTGTTTTGATCTGATTTACTTCTTTCTCACCTTGCAGCATTTGGTTTGTAAGCTGCTGAAGCAGAGTTATTAGGAGAGCATTAGAAACTCAGACTTTCTTCACCTTTGGGTTTAAAATCATACATTCTGCTGCTGGGATTCAACTTACATCAGGAAACGATGGTGTGGAGTTTCATCACCAAAAGACAGTAAAAACAGTTCTGTGGAATCTTAACAGGATATTTGAAATGTCTAAATAACTTCTGTGGGGATCCACAGGCAGAATTAGAGATCCTCTGAGAGCCAGGTTTAAATATTTTATCATCAGAACTATCGTTTAATGTAAGGATGATGTGCTCAAAAACTACACATACATTGTTTTAATCACAGCTTAAGCAAAAGATTGCTTCCATTCTTTCCATAATGTGACAGATCCCACATCTGGGATAAATTCAGTGCTTTTTCCAAGAGAAATCCTCATAGCTGTTTCCTATGCAAAGCCAGAGTAAGAAGGTAGGCACTGCTACTGGGAGGCACCCAAAAGCACCAGACGGGGGAAGCATGGAGACGGGAGAGACTGGATTTCCACCTGTAAACTTAAAAGTGGCTGACTGGGCTTGATTATAATTTATATGAGAAGGGGGGGAATATTTATCTTTTTGCAAAGCTTCTGGGTTTCTTCTCTTTTTGTGTTGACTTTGCATTTTTTAAAAGACTTTCTTTGGTCTTCTGGGGCTGTCTCTGAAACTGCGGGTAAAAAAAAAACTCTCCAACATTTTCTGTGTTAGACAATCAAGGTATTACTTTATTCTGGCCAGGATGTGCAACAGAAATAATTTCATCCACACATAGCCCAGGTGTGGAGAGAAAACAATTCCATGACACATGACTTCTTACTAGATTTTTTCAGATACTTATACAGTCAAAACTGATAAAAAATCATTGGTTCAGTGTTCATTGGTCCCAAGTTGTGCAGTTCTCAGTATTTGGTTTCCTATTGGTTATTGATCTGTTTGCTTCCGATGTTAATTGAGTTCTCATTCTTGGTTCTCTTTTGTCTCCCTTCCCAGGCCAGGGTCTCTGACCATGCCAGGGGTGACGTTTGGAGCTGGTGGTTGTTGATGGTCGTTACCTTTTGTGTATCTTCTGTGCTACTCCCAGTCTGTTGAGATCAGCCTTGAATGATGAAATTGTCCTTTGAAAAGAAACTTAAAATTGCTTTCCCCCAGGGCAAAGCTGAACAAAACTCCTGACTAAAATTATATAAAAAATGTTAATCTTAGCATGTTTTCAACAGGGCCTTGATGGTTTTGTTTTACATTGGTTGGTTTGGGGTTCATTTTGCAGATCAAAATTCTTCCTTCAAGCTGTTTGACCACTGCCAAGGGCCTCTGGTTTATTACTCTCCACTGCAGTGGCTTCTGTTTAGCTCGCTGAAAGGCAGCCTGATTCCTGGCAGCTATTTTAAATCTGCATGACCAGAAAAGTTGGGAGGATAAGAGGGAGTGAAGAGCCCCAAATGCTCTTTCAAAGGTAAAGTCTATTCAAGCTTTATAGATGTTTTAGGCATGAATGCATTTGGATTAGAACTAATTCATCTATTAATATACTTCTGAAACAAATCAGAAGGTGCTTATTTTCTACAAGCTATCAGAGCAGTTACTACTTGTGGTCTATTTTGGATATTATAGAAAATCTGTTACACTAAAAGTTTTTATAATTCTGCTTTTAACATATTTTTTCATATTTTAAATTATAAAAAGTATTTAAATAAAAAAAATGTTTAAATAACTTCCATACAACATTCTATAATTTAAATAGAAGAAAAAAAGAATCTGCTTTTAAACTACAGAGTCTGTACTCTTATTGTGACACTTTATGATAAAGCCACCCGATCCTCCTTTCATGCTAACACCAGGTCTGTGACGCTGCACAAATTCCAAGAGCTCTGCTTTGAAATGAAAAAACCCTTCAGAGGAAGCACAGAAGAAATCCTCTGTACTTTTGCCTGGAACAATGAATTTGAACCCATAATATAACGCATCCTAATGTCTATTAGCCCTTCCCGTCGTGACAATTCCTGTTTGGCCTCCGAAAAAAACCTGATAATTTTGCTCTTTTGAACCAGTAAGCATAATAGGTGCCTAAATATCTATTAAGTACCTATTATGTACCCATTAGGTAGAATAATAGCCTATCTGAATATGGCCTTAATTGCTCCTGTGTAAATGTTCCAGAAATTTGTGTGCTAACAACAGTAAAGACTTCCACTGCTGAAAGAAAACCTATGAGCAAAGTCACAGCTTCTTGATAATGGGCCATTATCCATTAACTGTACTCACATAAAAAGACATCTCTTTCGTAAAATGCCCTTACAATGGGACTGCAGCTGAGAGATGATATTTCCTCTAACAAGTGTTGTCTAATCAAACAGTGGCAGGAATTTGCAAAGGCCAGAAGGGCAGCATAGAAATTATTCTGAAGGTCCTAAAGGTGAGTCAGGTGCCAGGAGGATGCCTGTAAAATAAGGCAGGAAAAGCTGATGGATTCTTTAGGCAGGGAAATCTGCAGGAATTGGTCAAGGAAGAGTAAGAGCCTCCTATGAAGACACAGTCTGAGAAAAGCCTGGAGAGGAATTTGACAAAAGAGTAGTTCTCACATAGGGAAGTGTCCATCTTCAGACCTTTTCCTGCAATAGGGACTACATATTGTCATTCCTCTGTGTTTTCTCATAACTTGCCTTCTTAAAAAAAAGACAAATGAGAGCAATGTGAAGCCTCTTTACTGGATATGAAGAAAATGCATTTTCTTTTTATGTGACCAACACTTTCAAAGTCCAAGTCCATCAAGCACTGTCTTTATAGTATCCAAATTCACTTGCAATATTTTACACACAGAAGTTGAACTATTATTTCCGTACCAATAGAAGAATGGCAGTCAGAAAACCCCAACCAAGAGCTGAAGGCAAAAGCCAAAGAAACAGAGCCTAAATTTTGCATGTTTTCTCCTACACAAAGATGCTGCAGCCTTTCTGTACGAGTTAGATGTATGGTAGACTAAAAGAGGCCCAAAGAGGTTTCCCTTCTCATCTCAGTTTGATTCTCTCAGGGATATGGGGGACCAAAGTGAAAGTGCTACTGTACATGAGGAACAGAGGAGTTATCACAAGTCCTGTGATATGCTATTCCATGGAGTCTTCATGCACTTCTATTGTTTGGAGTGAAGAGAAAGCCATAAGGACTTTTGAATGAGATAAAAGAGCATTCTGAAATTTCTTGTGTTCAGGTGATAAGGAGTTCTCTGCATCATCATACATGTATTCTCAAGCAGTTTCCTTATCATGGCAAATCCCAGTGTTATATCTTGGCTAGGAAATGGATTGTTTTCATTTTTCACCTAGGGACTCCAAACAACAAGAACTAATTAAGCATAAGAGTGATGTGAGACTGACAAGCAGAACAATTTCTTTTTTGCTTCTGACCATTATCTAATATGGTTTTTTTTCTCTTACTGAGAAAAATTAGAATGATCTTTAATTAACAACACCACCATTTGAATGACTTTTGATGACAGTGAAGTTAAAGAACATAATTTCTGGAAGCTTTAATCAGAAAGCCATGAGACCATCTCACATGAATAATACAGTCAAAATAACAGACTATGTGCTTGTAATGATGATTTAATGTTTGACACTTGTTTTCTTTATTTTGTTTGTGTTTGTGCAGGAAGAACTACTACATCTTTTGCTAACAGCATAAATAAATGCATCAACTTCCTGTTCTTGTTCCTGTGGTATCTGCAATATAATGGAGCCATTACTGCATTACACTACTGCTGCTCAACTCCTGGCATGCAGATTCAATCTGTTCCCCAGGTGATTCATCATGTTATGAAGTTTGTTTGTTCTCTGGTCCATGAGCAAAACACTGTAATAAAATCTGGCTATAGTTGTCAAAGAAGAGTTGAAGAGTCCTGTTTTATATCACCCTTAGGCTATCTAAGTTACAGTGAGCATCAGTAAGAATGCTGTTACCTAGTCATCTGAAGCATTGAAAAAAAATTCCTAAAGTAGTCAAATGGTTTTCTGAGATTTTTGATTCAAACATTATTATGTAAAAAGCTAAAACTGAAAGAAAAAAAAAATCTTTTCCACATGTAAAGAAATTCTTCTATTTTGTTAATTTAGGACCATTGACTTGCACAGCAGTCCATAAGGAACACGCATGGGAGCTTTTCTCTTGACAGCATTCCCCTAAGAGGTGAGGAATGACTAGCCAGGGTAGGTAAAGGATGTATTCTATTGAGCTATCACTTCTGGTTTTTTTACTAGGGGAATAAAGTCTAGACAAATAACAAAATATCAACACACATATTTTCATCATCAGAATCTCTTTTATATTAATTTATTCCAGCTGAGCAAAGTTTGCATTGATTTTATTTTAAGTTTCCATTTTTATTTAAAAAAAATAATAATTGTATACCTGCCTGTAGTCTAGCATATCTTACTTCTGACTTTAAAAATAAAGGGGTGAAAACAGAATTATTTTCTTTATTCAATAGCTCATCTAATGAAGTGCTGTACTGAAAATTAATTATACAGAACTGAATGCAACAGAGATATAAAATAATCAATGAATTCATAATACTTGTTATCTTTAAGGAATTTTTATCAAAGTTATAAGAAACCAGACTTACATCTGATTGTTATCTCATCTTTCTACAAATGTACTACTGTATTTTGAGATAAAAACTAGTATAGATCCTTTCTGAACAGATTTTATAGGGTTGTTTTTTTTTTCTCTCGTATGTACTGCTATAGCTCAGACTGAATGAATTATGTGTGAAGGTGGTGAGTAAAGTACTTGCAGGGAGTTCAAGATAAATTTAAAAAATTGTTAAAGTCTAATTTCTATCAGGCATTTCAAACCCAGATCCTTGGTTGGGTCATGCTGTGAAAGACTGGTCAGAGACAGAGTAATGGAAGTGGAAACTGAGGTAAGATCTCAAATGTAGCAGCAGTGAGTACAGTTTGCATCAATAGGCAAAAAAAATATTTCAGAGTATCACAAACTGAGAGAGCAGAGTGCCTACTGGAAAGAAGACTTGGGAACTCTAAGCAGACCAACTGTCTTAAGCTCTCTGTGTTCAGGAAAACAAATCATATCCATCAGCTGATGGCAATGACAATAATGGGTAAAAATATCTTAAACCCTAGCAATTTCATCATCTTATTTCTTTGATATCAGCAGATATTGTTTCATTATTTGGGAAAGAGGCCCTAAGGCTTTGTAACTCAGAATCAGAGATTATCTCCTGGAGTTGGGGTTTTTTCCACTTACAAAACTTTATCAGAACTGATAACATTGAGTCTTGGAAGCCACTTAGACTCCTAGGAAGACCAACGTGGCCAGAATTTCCCTCTTCCAAGAACCACACATCTTCTGCTCACTCTGCCTGGTTGCCAATGCTCAGGGCAGTGCTGCAGGACAGTGAGGGTACATCCAGCACATGCTGCCACTGCCTCTGCTGCCAGGGCTTCCCAGGCTGGGGAATGTCTTCTGCTGCTGACTGTGTTGGGAGCTGGAGGAGTATGAATAGGGAACATCACTTCCAGGTGAAGGAAGAGGCAGCATTAACTGCAGGATGGGTGCAGCAGCGTTTGCCTCACTGTCCAGCACTGAGCTGGAGTGGCAGATTTGGGAGAGTGCAGCTGGATCTTGGCACAGATCCAGCCAGCCCTGCTTGTGTGAGGAGGAGACGAAGACTGTGAGATATTTTTTCTTGAATAAAAGGGAAGGTTTCCATAGAAACTTGTCTTTTATTTTAAACAAATTTAAAAGAGAAATTTAGCAAACTATAAAATCAAGCTTCCAGAGCCCAATTTAAGCTGTTCCTTATTGATTGCAATACGAGTGAACATAAAAGCCTGTAGCCTGGAACTGACAGCGAGAGACAGGCTTCTGCCAGCTCCTTGTTCCTTCCATCAGTGCATAACCTCTATTAGTTGATAGTGGCAGTGACACACACTTTCTAGCACCCTCCATTTTACAAAAGGAGCTTTCTTTAGAGCATCTCATCTAAAGGCTCTTTGTTTGTTAATGAAAACACATTTCTTGGACTTAACATGCAATGCAGGCATCACCCTTATTCTGAACATCTCTTACTTTAAATTCAGTTATTTACAAACAAGCAGAGCAGATGCAAAGTGGCCATTTCACCACTATACTACATCTCCTGGAATACCAAAATGCAGCACTGAGGGTCCACGCCCTTCTACCATCTGGAGGTATGGGAGATGGTATCCCTCTTAGCAAGTATCTGCTGCTGTGGAGAGGGTATCCAGAGGAAGCAATTAAATAAGCATCTTAGACTCAGCCACACATATGGCTTATTGCAACGAAGGCTTACTAAGGTATCCCTTTGACAATCATTAAGTTTTGCACATACCATTTTAAAGCCAGACCCACTTGCCCTCCCCCTCTCAGTTCTTTCAGCAACTTCTTTAATACTCAACATACAGTACAAATTGAGACCTTTGAGATTATTTTCTTAAATAGTGTCAGGCTTTAAATCAGTGTTTATTGCAATGAAAATCATACAACTTTGTTAGTCAGGTATAACTACAAAACCCTCCATGTTATTTTAGAGAAGTCTTATAGGCTCGCAGTGCCTTGTGTACTCCAGTAAATGCATTGCTGCCATTCCGTGCCACCCCATTCAAGCCTGTCATGAATGAGTGGTTTGGCTGCTTAAAGAAACATTGTAGAAAGTGCTGGCAAAAACAGGGTTTCACATGAATTTGTGAAAATGTGACTTTACAGAGTTTGATGGCAAGGTTCACTCTATTATGTACTGCCGAGATCAAAGCATAAAAAGGATGATCAGCTTAGAAGAAATTTAGAATGATTTGCATGAAAGCTGGGAATGCAAAAGGGGATAAGTGTGCAAAGAATATTGATGTAAAGATAATGGTGCAAAAGGGTTTAGCGGCGCTTAATCATTGAGCAACATTTACAAAGCTTTACATTTGATACATTTGATTCGCTAAAGTTATAATGATGACTTAACTACAGATTTGAGATAGTAACATTCAAATCATAATCAAACCACACTCACACAGTTAAAGCAATATGTATGCTATTTATTTTTTTGTGCAAAGGTACCTAAAAAAAATTCCTTCTCAGGTTCAATGAAATACTCATTCCAGAGTCCTTTGCATTTTCCAGCAGGCAGTGGATTGCAGCCCAAGGAGCATGAAGATGAGGTGGGGGTATCAACCCAGGGCTCATCTTCAGTGACAGTTTGTTGAATACTGCAGACTTGAGGGTTTGTGAGCTCCAAGAGGCATTTCACTCAGAGGGAGGTGCTCATTCAGCCTGCTGCAGTCCAGGAAAGCTCAAAGAGCCTCTCTGCTGTTTTCAGGGTTGCAAGATGATTAACTCTGGTCATCAGTAAGTTTCCATCCTGGCCATAACCCAAGTTAATGACTACTGCACTTTTCTTTCCCAAAGTGCAGTGGCAATGATATGGGTTCTTCTCAAACTGCAATTCCCAATAGTGCTACTCCATTCAGGCTATGATTCAGGAAAATGGTTTACCAAAGCTACAAATGACAATTGCTTATCCTTTGTTTCCTGCCTAGGTTGGGTAACTGATATTTCTGATTGTTATCATCTTTAGCATGCAAGCTCCTGGTACATTGGGGAATGCCTCTCCGACCAAGTATGGTCAAGGGATGATTTACTGCTCAGCTGCTTTGGCCAAGGCTTATCAGGGAGCTTCGGAGATCATAGAGGAGGTCTGAGGATGAAGTGGGATTCAGATGCTGCACCACAAAGGCAATGCTCTCTTTATTGGCTTCATATAAGTCATCAGTAAGTTTCATATGATTTTTCATTATTTGGGAAATACTCTGTTTGGCACAGCAGTCATGGTCACACAATCCTCCAGTGACCTAGCAAAAAGGGTTGTTCTGCATTTCTTTTTTTTCAGAGGAAAATAAAAAAAACCCCACATGCTCCATAAAAGAGGGGTTGCTTTTGATCCTGGAAAGACACAAATATTGGAGGTCAGCACATTTTCCCCTATAGCACATTTTCTCCTATATATAGGAACTGCTTTGCACCCGCTCTGACAAAAGAGGAGTCCAAATTTGCGTCTTCGTGAGTGACACAGCACTCAGTAGGCTGAAAGGGCAGATGGCACAACCTCTCAGCTGCAGAGAGGGAATGAAGGATGGGATTGCCTGTACAGCCAGTTCTTTGTAATTTGGCACTGCTACGCCTCTGCTGCTCTCTTCCCTTCATCTTGTGAAAGGACCCCGAAAATTGGAAATATTCCCACTTTTTGCAAGGATAAAACAAGATACTGGTCAGAACATTTCTTTTTCTTTCACTTAATTGTAAAGCTGGATTTCTACCCTAGAAGTCTGCTGCCAGGTTTCTGATGTGAGAATAGCTAGAAATAACTAAAAGATGGGGTTGCAACAAGGGGTTTCTGATGGTACATTCTACTTGTGGTCAGGAAGAATCATCTTACCCGTGTATCATGAAAATAGCCAAACAGATTTAACACCTCAGAAAAGAGCAGTGCAATTCAATCTGCTGTTATTCCACTTTTTGTCCTGTGTGAGCTTAAATCTTAATTCCAAGTTATAAAAGATAGAACAGGTTGGAAATCACATATGCTGACTCACTGTAATTGTTATGAGTAACTTAATAGCTTAGTCATCAAACACAGAGATACATTTCCAAAAATATTGAAATCTGTGAAGAGGAATGCAGTGTAACAGAGCATAAATAAAATACTCTTGTGTTTTTTCTGAGATGAAGGTTTTGATTTTCATCTGATATCTGACAATTGTAAGAAAAGTAGTGCCTCAAATATTGAAAAACAGTTGTGAAACAAAATAATTTTTTAAAATTTTATTTCCACCTAGAAATGAAAAAAGACACCCTGAAAAATAAATGTTCTCCAACATTTCAGTTATACCTCACAGAATAACAATTTAAACCTATTGAAAGAGATGAGAAAAAAAAATTATAAAAATCACAATTTCAATATTTTTAGCCACTTGTTTTCAAATTAAGAGTCAGTAGGATGGAGACATATAGTTATGAGCAAAGATCATGTTTTCATTGTTAGTTTGTGCCCAAGATTCCTGGCTGTGTGTTCATGAGTTCACAGGCATTGGCTCAGTAGACATATCCATATTTACACATAAGAACAACTTCTTTCTACATTTTTGCTCCATCTGTAGTTGCATGAAAAAAGATTATCAATCTATCTTCATATAGGTTATCTTCAGATTAACATTTGTTTTCAACTGGACTTACCAAATAGCATCTTCTACAGGTGCAAATAGGAAAATCAATGTTAGGCCACTGAGGCACTGCTGGCTGGACACTGGGTGGGAAGCAGATAAAAGACAGCCTGGATGCTGCTCTTACAGCCACGTAAGAAGGGTCAGTGTACCAGAGCAAACCAGCTACAAGCACTAACTACCATGACAGAAACACTTAATGTATTTCCAGCTGGTGTTTCAGATGGAGGAACTCCTGAAGGTGCTATGTGTGTTAGACGAATATCAAAGAGGATCATTTCACATTTGTTCATAACACATTTCAGCACGTAGACTTGTATAAATTCAGAGAGCATTTCAGAACACATATGTATTACTATTATTATTATTAGTTTATTTAATTGTTCTTGAAAATTGGAAAAATATATTCTTTTGATTTACAGTACTAAATTTTAATAAGTTGCGATGAAAAGAAGTAGAAAAAAAAGGAAAGAGTAGAGCAAGATGAAAAAAATCTCAAAATAGGTCATTAGAATTCATAGTTTAGATATATGCACATTTCGTATTGGGTTTTCTTCAGTGGTTGATTGGGGTTTTTTTTAAGTTTTGCTCCTTAGCACAAAACTTTACTTTGGAAGTGTCTCACAATTTTGTTCCCTGCAGGTCCTAACCCCTGCCAATATTCCTCATAAAAGGTAGTATTAATCCCTTTAGAAAAGAAGTGAGAAGAAGTAGGCTAGTATTATGGAAAAATATTAACTGTAGTATAGAAGTTAGTTGCACAGTCAATACTTTGTCATTTCTGAATTTAACTTTCATATCAAGCTTTGTGCTGTTTTCTTTTAAAAATGGATGACCACTATGATCAATCTTTACTGTCAGAGATAACCCCATGCACACACTCTATATATTAGGACCTGAATGAATGACTCATAAAAATCAGATAAAAGAACAGATGCTAATAATTTATTTAAATAGAGCCCTCTTGAAAAGGTTAACTTGTCACATTTCATCTTCAGTCATAAACCCCCTATTTTTATAATCAGCAATATTGACAATCTGCTTTTCTTTTATTGGATGGAAAAGAACACACAATAAGTATTAAAAATAGCCTAAAAATGGAGCCTTTCTTCCTTTAAGGAAAATGTTGTCTTGGCAATTATGTAAAAAGTAAAAGTAAAAGTTCTTAACATGTACAAAGGTGATGTAATTAAGCTCTTTCTGCCACCTCAAAATCCTTTTTTTTCCACATCTTAGTTCAACCCATTCAGATACTGTGCCTGTAAAACTACTGTGTGCTGTGAAAAAATTTCAGTCTCTTTTTAGAGTTGCTACACATTAAGTGCTCTTGAACTGTCCTGGCATCTTATTTACATTTAGTTTATCTCTAAGAATGATCTTTTGATCATTAAGGCTTCATATCCTTTAAGTACAAAAAGGAGGAAAATCTGAAATAAACTGTGTTACTCAATCCTAACTCGTGCATGTCGCTTTGCTGGGAGAGTATCCTCTCCTATGTAGTTGGATATTTGACACTAGTAGGTGGTAATGCTCAGTTAAGCAGCTGCTATGTGCTTTTTAGTCCATAGCTTAGTCATATGTGCCACATACTTCTCTCAGCAGCCATCAGTAGTCATTTATAAGGACAGGGTTTGAGGAAACAGACCCCACAGTGAACTATAAAAAACCCTTAGAACAACTCAGCCATTTTTTGTTGCAGGTTTACTAGACATTAAGTAGCAATGGAGGTGGCTATGGCAGCCTTCATCTGTCTTAAGGTGTTCAAGAAATTCTCAGTGTATGGATGAGCTTGGGAGCAATGGGGAGACTGCAGAGCATCTCCTCCTGAAACTTAAGAGTAATGCCTCACAGTGATTTAACAAAATGGCTGCTTTCCAGACTTCATTTCTTAGAACAAAAAGTATCTCCCTCCAGCACTAAGACTTGATTATGCCCTCAGATATGCACAGCATTGAAAAGAGGAATAATTTATGCATTGATAGGGCTGGCTGCAGCCTCCATGATGAACTGTTGTTCCTTAGAGATACTGTCTTCCAAGAAGTGGTGCATTGTGCCAGTTACGCACGGTCGCTTCTGCACTTAAATATTTCTCTAAATGCAGGATGAGTTTGACCAGAAATAATGCTGTGTTTCTGAATTTATTTTTTTTTAATGTTGTCTTAGATGAATAGAACACTTTTTTGTTGTTGTTGTTATGCACCTTATTTTTTACTTGAAGAGGTAAAAAATATCCAAGATTTCTGGAAGTAGTCTGACTACACCGTTTCAGCAAACCCAAAATTCATGCACTAAATTTCAGCAGTATGCTGGAATACACATCCAGTAGGAACTTAGACCAATAAGTTAATATATTTAAAAAATTAATTATCTGTGTAGGTTTTGTATTGCCTCAAAAGATATATATGTATAATAAGAATGTAATATATGAATGTAGTAATTATAGTAATATAATATAAAAATTGCATAGCAAGAAGTTATCTGAGAACTGCACCTAACAAAGCCTGTTTTCCTTGGGATTTGTCTTATAGTTGACAGATATTTTAACTGAATTAGTCAAAGGTTGCAAGATGAGCTCACCTCTAACTAGACGCAAAGAATCCAATGAGGGGATAAGGGTAACTGCAAAAGAAGGGTTTTAACAGATTGTTCCCTATTACATACAAGAGGATCAGTAAGGGGCACCAAGTTTGAGTAGGCTCTGCTCTCATGTCTGATAGCTGCATATTTATACATAAAACTTCTTACCATTTTTCTGCAGATTTCTGGATACCTATTAAATACACTGACTTCACCCTGAAGTTGTCCTTTTAGTGAAGGCATTAGCACAATCTTTGTTCTCTCCTTTTTCAAGTTGTTTGCTTTTCTGAATAGGTGGGAAGATCTATTTAAGACTTCAATTATTGCAGTTTGAAGTTGGTCATTACATTCAAAGTTTGTTAATGGGGCACAGAGAGATGTCCATGCACACATACAAACATGCAGCATCTCCAACTACACAAATCCCTTACCCTCAGAAATCTGATTTACAAATATGTACAGATTGCCAACACACAGCACCCATGTCTTTCTTGGTATTAATCTGAAACAGCTCTAGTTAACATCATAACGCTGTTATGCTTACATTCAGAGCTGTAAAATAACATGATTTTGTGAAAGTATGCTCCTCACTCAGAAATATTATTAATATTTGTGTATTAAATATCAATGTATACATGTATCTTTGCATGGCACTTTTCAGATATTAAAAATAAAAGGTCTCTGTCCTCAAGAGCTTACAGTCTAAATACCATTGTTGTAAAAAGTACTTGCCTCCTGATGAATCTGAACCTACTCTGAAACTATTTCTTTGCTATGGAAATGTCCAGCTTCTCTAAGCAGTGCTCTGGAATATCAATTTTTTCCTACATGAAATGGGATTGTTTTTTTCTGATTCACAACATTTATTTTTATTATAGCTAAAGGTTTACAGATTTTTCAACCTAATTATATATTTGCATATTTAATCATTAAAGTGCCCACTTTGCTTGCTAGAGGTCAATGAATAATTTGGCTAGGAAGTTTAGCTTTTCAGGAATCTGTATACATTAAAAATATGCCTATGGACTGAACATTATTGGAATATCTGAAATTATCTGAGATGCAGAAATACTGTGCTTTGTTGCTCTGGAAGTGTGAACATTCTTTCTTGAATACCCAAACTGTTGTACTGAATTTGGAGTACTTTGTGATAATACTTTGCAGACTCTTTAATTCACAAACTTCCACAGATGGATAAATATAAATTCTTTCATCTAACAATTGTGGAAATGGATGCAATAAGGAACATGAGTTATTGAATTGTATAAGGTCACAGAGCAGGTTATTGACAGAGCAAAAGCAGTTCTTGTAAATATGCCATCCCTCGGCTGGATTATTCTACGCATAAATTTGATCTCTTGGAGCAATTTGGTAGAAAATGCACCTTTTCATGAAAAAGAATACCTCACTTTTGTCTTTAGTAAAAAAAAAAATTCTTATTGTCATCATCTTACATTTTCTCTGAAAATCATATTGCTAACTGTGTGTTAATTTAATTGGCAAACTAGGCATTATAATGAATTGTTCCAACAAGTATTATCTTTCCTGCATCAGAGAACTGTAAGTTTGATAGTATTTGAATATCAACTCCTAAGAATGAACATAATCTAAAACAGTCATATTAAAAATTTAAGTTCTTATGTATCAGCTTATAAAAAGGCCTTATACTGGAGTCTTCAGAAGTCACTCCATTTAATATGTGAAGATAGTGGTGGAGATTTTGAAATGAAAAGGAAACAGTACGGGGATGGAGAAAAAGGGGAAGAATTATTTGGATTGGGTGGAATGGTGAGAAAGGCAAGCACAAAACTTTTGGGAAGGAAATATCTGACCTTTCCCAGCCTAATTCAAGTCAAACTAGTTCATCTCTTAAGGCTTTTTTGTTATTAATTCGATCTAAATATTGCTTTTATTTCTCCATCTTTCCTATTTGCCTTCAGATTTCATTCATACATTTCAAAGATCTGAAAAGTGTTCTAGAATAATGAAGAAGGGTGGCCTTGAAAAAGTTACATAACCCTCAAGTAATAGTGCAAGATACAGTCTAACACTGACACTATATCCATTTGTACCCATGATCATAATAATTCTGATTCAATGCAAACTCAGACTATCAATCACAATGTATCTTTAAATATACCATATTTTGCTCAACATGAAAGTATTTCTGCAGTGAATGGAAGAATGGGATGAGTCTTAGACCTTTTTGTTACCAATAAATTTATTTGCTCACATGATAATGCTAAACATAACAGCTGATTGGAAACATTTATTTGCTCTCTGCTCTGTTTTACTTATTCTAATGTTAGAGTTCTTTATTCTTATCTCTCTTAAGCCCCAGGGCATAGCAATGGTTTACAGGCCCCTCTGCAGCCTTTTCTAGGCAAAAGAAAATTATTCCTTCTGACTTAGGATGGGTTCTGAAGCACGGAAGACAGTTTGGTACCTTCAGCCCATTTATTTTATGCTACTCCCAGTAATCTTCCTGAGAGGGAACTATAATGTGACATACATATACCTGTGTTAGTCTGATACTCACTATTTAAAATTAAAAAAAAAAAGTTACTCGTTGTGGAATAGCATAAAAAAGCATTTTCAGGTATACAGATTTCCCTTATAAGTTGGGAAAAATTTAGTCATTATATTTAAGAACTATATTACTACTCATGTGTTCTCATATTTGATGCTGAATCTATATCCCTAGCCTGAAATGATGGGTTTGTGGGTTTAGGAGTTTTGGTGAGTTTCAGATTCTTTAAAATGGACAATACCTATGAAATGTATCAAAGAGTTGTATTAGGTTTTGAACTAATCTTCCATTCTTAGTAACAGTACATTAGGAAAATTGTCCTCTCCGCTTTAAAAGGATGAGAAATGCAAAAGAACAACACTTTTGGCTTCACTATGATAGATTCCATCATTTCCCATAGTTTCATAATGATTTACAACTTTTTTTTTGTTTTTCATATGCATATGTGTAACTCTGGCTTTGATTCAATTGTATTTGTTACTGAGTATGTGGTCCCAGATTCAGTCATCTAAGGAACTCCAGGGCAGTCAGAAGGAAACAGTCCCTTCCCAAGGTGATTCACACCTTTTTGAAAGAAGTAGTATTTCTTTTCCCACATGGACTATCCAGAGCCCAAAGGAACCCAGTAAGTTATCCGTATCTAGAGAAGACAAACTCACACAAGATGATTTTCTACGTGACACTGTCTTGGAAAATCCTCTATTTGAGAAAAAGTGTCTCCCAATGATGAGATATATGTGCTGATGAGAAGACAAAGCACTGTGTGCCATGTTGTTTGGGACATCATGGTGCTCATCTCTCCATCTCTGGAAAGAGAAAGAAATTGTTACAGCTATCTAGTACTGGAACTACTGTGCCTGTTCAAAAAACCATGAATCCTTGCTAAAAATCGATACCTTCTTACAGCTCCTGCACAGATTTGAACTGCACTTGCTTAGTGTCTGGATGTACCACAGAGGGAGTTGGCTGCAATCTCTACATTAGCTTGCTAATACCTTATGGTTATAAAAATTCTTTTGTATATTTAGGAAAATATGCTCCCCTGTTGTTTGCACTCAGTTTTAAATGACTGCAGAAGTTAACTCTTTTAAGTTCAGGAGGCAACTTTTCCTTATTAGGTAAAGTGCTGCTCTGATCTGAGCGACCATTGTGAAGTCCTCCATATGCTTTCTATCCTGCTCTTGTATTTCAGAATCAGCTCTGCTAAAAAAAAATGTACAACATTAATAAGGAGAAAGCAAGTCTTCTTAGCCTAATTAAGAGAAAAGAAATACCAGTCTAGAAGACTAACACAAAAAAATCACCTACACTTGGCCTTAACCTAAGTCTAGTACTTCAAAGTTAAGCACTCAGTTTTTAAGGATGCTTATTCTTCAAGGATTCTCCTGCCATACACCCTTTAATTATACTTGGACAACACAATCTTTAATTATATTGCATTTATAATATTTAATTATGCTTACCAGGAATGCCTTCCTTACCAGGAATACTGGGGGACAGGAAAGACATAGGACTAGGCAGTCTTGTATCTGTGAATGACATTTTGACAGTGACTTATTAGCAGGGAAAAACCCCAAAAACTGGAAAAATAACCAGATGAAGGCAGGAATAGAAGTGAAATAGTAGCTAAGGTAGCTGGAGTTATACAAAATAACATAACTCCTTCACTGGTCTACCACGTGTTGGCCTACTGAATCAAGGGTCAAAGTCACTGCTTGGTGAGTTTGCAGGCTGCTGCTTTCTTTGAGTTTTTCATTTCCAGACACTCATCTGCACCAGGTTCAAGCATCATTTTCAGAGCTCAGGTTCTGATTTGTTTAAAGATTTTCTTTAAGCAAATCCTTTTAGGATCTAGCCTTTTTGGCTTGGTTTCAGTTTTTCCCTATATTAAGTTTGCAAAATTTTGTGTTGACACATATGCTGAACACAATTGTTAACAGTGTTGGATGAAACAGAAAGCATTCTTTAATGAAAATAATAATTCTACATCTTGTGCAAGAACTAAGACATAGGACCATGTTTGAATAGGGAGGATGAAAATGCCAGCCCTGTCTTCTGAATTAGAGCCCTGTCATAAGAAAAGAAATGCCTTACAGATTATACACAAGATAAAATACTAGGATATCTGAAGCAACTAGAAGTTTGGTATTAATCAACTTTGGCACGCCTGCCTTAACAACAATAAACCCAAACTTTATTGTTAGGCTTGTTAGGCTATATTAACTATGAGGAGTGAAACATATTTTAAAGTGTTGTTCAAGGAACTGTCAAAATCAATTTATTTTCCCTTGTTTACTAAAGAAGTTAGGCTTGCATGAGTGCCCTGTCAATTTTCCTTGTCTCTTCCCTGAACTCTTGACCAACATCAAATTCAGCAGAGGATTCTCAAATGTATCACATTGCCACAGATTTTGTGCCAATATCGAAACAAATTCAGGAATGCTAGATCCAAGAAGATCCATAGTGTAGGAGTAACCAGTTAGCAGAATATCAAGATACTGCAGGTCTTTGGTCTTCTGTTTTTATAAAGTTGTATTTTGTGCAGCTACTTGTTGATCTATTAAGTGCCATGCAAACAGGCATGGATTTAGGGAGCGGCTCAGGAGTATTCTCAGCAGCACCAGCCAGGGTGCCAAGGTGCTCTCATGATGTGTCCCCTGGTTGGTTTCACATACTGGGGCAGTCCTTTCCTCTACCTATCCTGCTATTGGCACATTTTGAGAGACTTGGAAGAGTCTTCTGAGAGACGTCTTTCTCCAGCATGGTCTCTTACAGAGGTCTCTCCAGGTTTCTTATTTGGGGAGGTGGGTGGATACAGTGGTATTTTTCTTTTAGGTAAAAACACTCCTTAATTTATATAGGTCCTTCAGCGTAGGAGTACAGTGTAGTTAAACATACATATTGGCAATCTTTTATTTGGACACAAGCATTTTAGTTTACATGGGAACGCCAGACCAAGTGCTCAATCTTTACAAATTGCAATTCTAGATTAATGATAATAACCGAATTTGCAATGCATTCAAAATGAACCTGGAAGTCATGTACAATTTGTGCAAAGAGGAGAAATGTCATTCGTCTGTCTCACAGTTGTCCAGAAAATGAGGGCTATATCCAGTCTTCAGAAATAGCTACCACTGGCCATCACCCAGGACTTAAGTTTATACTAACCTTGAAGTGGTGGAAGCTGCAAACAAATCTACATTGAACTGGAAACAGAGTGTACACTTTGAGCTATTAGGTCTGTCTACTTAAGTCAAATTATCAGGAGTGTTAATCCTATTTAAAGTAGTGTTTAAAGCAGGGGATAGTACTAGAAAGTGAGAATTCTGAATTTGCCAGTTCATAAATAAGGTCCCCAAAAGACTGAAAGTAGGAAGCGAAAAATCACAAAAATCTTCTCTAAAACTGCAAGTGACAGATTTTCAAAAAAGGACTATGATAAAATCTTGACGGAGAGGAATATGAATTTTTAAATCTAATTTTGGTTTTCTTTGGAGTGACCTGAGAACTAGAAGACAGAGAATCCTTTGGGAAAGGGGATTAGTAAAAATAACACCCTGAGAGAGTCTCAGACTTAATCCACATGCCATCAGAAAGGCTGCTCCATCACAGCTGCAGCCCATCAATGATACACTCAACAGCTGCACAAAGACTGAGAAGTTCCACAGCTCTAAATGAATCCTTATTAATTTAGACACACCTGCAGATGTAAATATATATATTCGTTTTTATACGGAACGGCACATGAGTATCATACAAAGCAGCTACAAAACAGATCCAAAGCAGCTCTGGCTTTTAAACCGGCCGCTGCGTCTGCTGCTCGAACCCCCGGGGACCAGCGAGAGGAGCCCTTGGGATGGTGCGGCAGCGGCCGGGGGAGGCGGGAGGGCCGCGGGGAGCTGGGAGGGCGGCGCTGGGGCTGCTCGGGAAGGAAAGGCTGCTCTTCCAGAGCTGGAGAAATCCCCCCGCGCGAGCCGAGAGGAGGGAAGTCAGTCACCTGGCGGTGAAGGACAGTAAAACAGGGACGGAGAGGGAAATCTCTGCCTCTCTCTCCCTTCTCTTCTGCAAGAGATCCACCTCCTGTTTTCCTTCCAACTCTCTCAGCATAACCTTCAAAGAAGACCATACTATACAGACTTTATTATCTATACGTGTGTGTATATAGACATTACTATTATTATTACTGATGGACTATCTTTAGCTGCAAAACAATTTTTGAGCCTATGCAGGACTTGGGGGATTTTGTCATCTTGCCAGCGAAATTGTTCATCGCTAATGTCTGGCACTCACAGGGTGCTAAATTAGCTACCAGACTACTCTGGTAGCATGACGGAGAAAGGCTTTTATCATAGACTGTTCTCTTCAGTTTGAACACATTTGCTTGAAATTTGCTGCATGATGCTGTCCAGGGAAGAAGGATTTTTTTTTTCTCGGGATACAGCGATTCGCCGGTTTCTGAGCTTATTGCAGGAGAAAAAAAATAATCTTTAAACTGAGTGGATTTTTTTTTCCTGTCGCCTTTCATTGCCAGAGGACGCGAACCTCTTTCACCAGGGAAGGATCACCTGTCGCTTTAATCCTTAAGGGAGTTATTTTTTTAAAAAAAAGTGAAATATTTTATTTATTTATTTATTTATTTAAACCGGTGGAGGCGTGATCGCGGAGAATGAGACTGAAGGGAGCTGCCAGGGTTTGGAGGACAAGGCTGAGTTTAGGCTGGAAATTGAGAGACTAGATTTCCCCCCTTCCCCCCCTCTTTCCCCCCCTCCTTCTCTTTGTTCTTCTTTATTTTTTGGCACAACTTCCGTAGTTTCCAGTCCGCTCCGTTCAGTTTCGCTCTATGGACAGATCAGCAAACCTGGACACGGAGGAGCTCAAGGTAGGCGACCCGCCGGGTGCCGTGGCTGTGGCGGGGGCTGGANTGATAGTATTAATAATAACAGTGCTGGTGTGACGGCAGTACTGCCCGTGCGCCCTCGGCTTTGCTTGAGCGCTGGGGGCAGCGCCGGGGACGGCTGGGAGGAAGCGGCAACTGACCCACGGCTTTCCCGGCAGAAGTTGGCTCTGAAGCCATTCTGGCCGCGGCATCTCCTCTTCTTCCTCTTTCTCCTCCCCTTGCCGCCGGGAGCGACGGGGAAACCCTTCTCCACCCGTCCACCC
>VYXF01002844.1:481062-493566 GCA_013397295.1 Polioptila caerulea | reverse complement strand
CCGGGAGCGGCTCCCCGCCAGCCGCGCACCGCGCACCGCGCCCCTGCACCCTGCGGCTTCCTCTCCGTGCCAGCCGCCCGGCCACTCTCCCACCAGCAGGAGTACAGTGTGGGGCAAAGCTCTTGGGAGTCAAGGGAAGTTCCCAGCTGGTTATCTTGCTGTAATTGGGCGCAGTAAAGAGCATCTCCCATGCTACCCCTAGTCGTGAGAGCGTTCTTCACTTTCTGTGTAGTTTCAGGAGGGGTGAAGTGCTCCACGCATTTTTCCCTGGGCCGACATAGCTCCTTGCCAGGCCAAAGAGACAGTCAGGGCTCACAGATAGCAGGCAGTCAGACGTCCTGAGGTGTCGAGTGGACTCTCCCACACCACACTGCATGGAAGGCTCATGTCAAGAATGTCAAGTATGGTAGCAGCTTGTTGCAGCAGATCTTGCCAAGAATTTTGGAAACAGGCTGGATACTCTTGAAACTGTGTATCCTCTGCTATGACAAATATATGTGCTATGACAAATATATGCCAGTAAATATTAAAAAAAAAAAAAAGTGACAACTTCCCTACTCATAAAAATAACGTTTGCTGTCTCTAAAGAAAATAGTAATGATGATGCTGAAAACATATACTATGTTATATATAAAGCTTCCATACACCTCAAATCAGGCATTAAATACAAATTCAAAATCCCTGTGTTATTTATCGCATTGATTGTAAAGAATTCTGAATTATTTATATTGATAATAGACATTTTGAAAGGTGATTTTGTGAGAAGCTCAACAAGTATCATGTGTGCAACACCTGCTAATGAAGGTGGGTGTGCTTCCTAGTCCGCGCATGAAACCCTGATGAAAGTAATCAGTATGGAAAACAGAGACTGCTCTTCCAGAGGTTTTGAGCTGTTCTGGTTTTCCTTTGATCTGTCTCATCTCTCTCAGATGCATACAAGAACTTCCCTCTGACTTTTTAATTCACAAGCCTGTGGGGGTTTTGTTTTAAAGAACTAGTACAAAAACTAAATAATTCTGTCATAGTTTCACTGTAATTTTGCCTTTAGTGTTGTGAAAGGCTTTCTGTTGCCTAATATATATGCAAGTCTATACCTACCTTTTGAACATACGTTAAACTGGTTGCATGAATATTATGCATTTTATAGGACTCTATAGTTTGTATATGTATATAAAAGATGATGAATTAAATTATTTGCATTTACTGTATTTAAAAACTATGTTGAGGCAAGTTATTGCTTGAAATTTTCTGAGTGTCATTTGCAAAGAAGAGTTAGGAGGCATTTGCGTTTGCTGGACCCTGTTGACTTGTGATTTGCATTGATACTGGATAGATTATTACAGATTTTGTCCTTCACATTTGCTCATTCATTTGCCGTGTAATTCCTCTAATGTGTATCATGACTGTTTCTTTTATGTTTGTTTAGCAACCACAATTTGTGTACAGTCTTAGAGGGAGATGGTATTCCTTACAGTGTGTAAACCACTGATCCTTCTCTGGAAGAAAGTTGGTTTGTAATTGAATGTATGATAACAGTGAGATTATTAACATGATGGAATAAAAAACATCCTGGAAACCATTTATTACTTGAAGACACTGGTTCAACGAGAATTCTTCATTACAATCCCAAGATGTTTGATTAATAGTGTGCTTAAGTGTCTTGAAATTGCCACTTTTAATATGCAAAAGAATTAAACACTTTTTATTTCTGAATCATCTTGTAAATATTAGCTGATTTTTTTTATTCAGCTCATGAGAGAATATTTATAGTCTGTTGACACTTTTACATTTCCTGGTGATATAAAACTACAGACGTAACATAGCATGAAACTGGTCACAGAAGAGGTTTTTGCAACTATAGCCTTCCAATGCAATTTATGTAATCTTTAAAATATCTGATAAAGAAATTCTAACAAGGAAACCACAAAAATTTAAACAAGGGGTACTTTTGTGGTCTTAAACGTATCAATCACTTCAGTATTTAAGTTAACAGGGGAACTAATACCCTGAGGAATTCTGTAATTTTTTTATTTATTTATGTTTTAAAAGAAGAGAACCGAGAAAATAATGTGCTTAGTGTAGTGTGGGAGGAATTTTGATGAGTTTAGGTAGATGGTTTTATTTCTGTTTAAAGTCAGTCATTCTGTATTAGAAAGGGTAGTACTCTATAACACTCAACAGCCTCTTATGAAAGTCTGTTTCATTTATTAAAGTCTTCTGCTTGGGACATGGACATCTTAGTGTGGATATTAAGGGATTTGTTATTTTAATGCAAAATCTTCTCTCTCCTATCCTTCTTTAGTATGTCCCTCCAAGAAACCTTCATGGTTTACTAGAGTCCTAGTACTATTAGCAATACTCAGCAAAGACAATTAACGTTTGCATTCACAGTCAAAGCATTCATCCTTTAAACCATTCTTCATGGAAGGTCAAGCTGAAATGGTTTTAAAGTAATATACATGCAAATTTCTTTTCTCTGTGTTCCTATTGTGGGATTTCCTCTCCATCTCTCAATATATATAAAGACTAGACATAGTTCAGGAAGCTGGAGAGAATTCTATGCATAAGATATAGTTGTTCAGCAGACATAGAAAAAAGGTCAAGACAATGGCAGTGCTCTCACTATACACTTTAGAAATCATTCACTGCAGAGAATCTATATAACCTGTGGCTGAGCTTTTTGACATTGTACATTACAGCTTTGCTAAGCTCAACACTCTTTAAATGGAAAATACATCAAAATCTGAAAGCTTGGTTAAAGGAAAAAAACCACTTTGTCTTCCTGTTTTTCATGGTTTTGGGAAAAATATTGTGTTTTCCTCTGCCACTGTCTTTTGCACTTAAAAAAATAGATGAAAGAGATTTACATAAAGGTTAGCAAGACATTTCTTTCTTTCTTAACAGGAAGAGGTTAGTGTGTGATGCTACTATAAGTTGAGTTGTTTCTGTAGGTCTGAATGTAAGGTTTGAAGACAATGTATAACTCATGCTAGAGACTTTCAAAGATAAAACTGTAATGTGAAGACACATTTGTGAGTCCCAGTCATGCTTTTGTACTATGTTCCTTAACCTTTTGGAGGTTGATGCTGTTTTCCCATCTTCCTGATAAGGCTAGGATTATGACTGCTTTACCTAAAGTGTTATGGCAAAAATGTCACAAGAGATATTTCCTGTGAAATAATTTCACCTTGTAGTATTTATATAAATTTTTTCAATCCTTATCTAATGTAGTTGTTTCTATGTCCTCCAAAGATATGGCATTCCAAAGGACAAAGATAAGGATTCAAATAATAATAATAAAAAAGGCACTGTGGGTTACAAATAGACACTTTTCTTACTTTGACGTGGAAGTTCCCCATAGGGAAAGAGCTGTCATTTTCTTCTTTCCTTCAAAAGAAACCTGGAGAACATGGCTTAGCAGTTGTACTATTTCCTTTATTTTGAGACACTTTGTACATTTAAAGAACTTACAGAAATGTTAACGCCCTATTGTACTTTTGACTGCAGCCATGTATAATGCATTGTAAAGCCAGAATTATTAGTCCAAGAAGGAAGACCCATTTATCTACTAAGCCATCTGATCCTTTGCTAATTCTTAATTATTACAGGTTAACTCTTTGATCCACAACAAAACCCTGCTTTGTGAAAAAAGATGTTGTGAGGTTATTATCCACGAGCACTGGGTTCTGTTCCTTGTCACAGGAAGGAATGAGTGTTGGCTAAGCCATAACAGCGAGAGACACAAAATGTGAGGCTTTATCCTCAGCACTATTACTGCAGCTAATCACACAAGGCCAGATTTACAGAGGTACTGAGTAAGTCAAAGCGAGCTTCTGGTGTTCAGCAACTTTAATAAAAAAAGTGTTCTTTCTGTACCTACCTTCACACACCTCTAGCTAACACGTTAAGGAGGATTGTGTGATATAAACTCTGTGTATTTGCGGCTGAAAAGTATTAAATGAGGACAAGTATCTTTTTCTGCAATTTAAAATTAGCAGTACTTTGTTGAATCACTGCAGTTACATCAGCAGAAGCACATCAGTGATATGCCTAAAACTTGGTGCCATAAGCAGTAGAAAGCCTCAGCCATAAAAATCTAGCCTTCATCCATATATCTCTGTTTTAGCAGTTCTCTTCAGTTCATCTGGGCAGCATGCCCTGGAATTTATAGGTTCTACCTTCCTACTCCTACAACTCTTGGACAAATTATGTTAGTAAACAGAGGCTGCCACTACTGAAAAATCACATCCCTTCCAGTTCGTATTAAAGCAATAGCGTATATTTAATGGTAACACATAAAGTGAAAATGGACTTAATTTTAATTTGTGGTTTCTAAATGCATTGTTCTTTGTACCATTATCAGGGTGGAGAGTACAGGTTCCTGGATCAGTTCCACAAAAGCATTTTTATTATTTTTACTCTTCAAGTTGAGGGTTGATGATACTTCAGCTTCTCAGTTATGTGGGTCATTATCTACACAAAATTGTTCATTAGTTGTTTTGAGTGGGATTTGAGAAAGGGGGAAAACTTCCTCACTTTCTGTTGAACACAAGCAGTGCAATTGCACAGGTATGCTGGGACCTGTAGTTGAGAAAGTAAAGCTGTAAGCCACTGAAATTACAGAAATCATTCTTTCCAAATAAAGTTAATTAGTAATACTAAATATTATTATTTCCAGTTAAAGCTAGTCCACATGCACAAAGCACTCTGTAAAGCTCTGCCCTTTAACTGATAGAAAACAAGTAAATGAACTATGTTAGAGAAGGCTTCATGTTTGCTCAACTTAGACTTCCATTTAACAAATTTCCGGCATACGTGAAACAAAACTAAAAGTAAAGAATCAATAGGACTTTTGCCGCCTTTATAAGCTAGTAAGTTGCTGATCATAGATCAACAGATGACAAAGATTGAAAGGCAGTCTAAAACTTCACGAGCAACATATAATAAAGAGGAAAAGAGCTAGTTGAATTAAGCCTCAGAATCTGGGTTTTATGTAGTCTTCAATTTAAAGCCTTATATCAGAAAGGATGGTAAATCTGAACTCAGAAAGGTGCTTAGCTGCCACACATCCAGCCTGCCTGCTCTGTGCTGAGGGGGTCAGGGCTGGACAGCCCACTCTCCACTCTGTCCTTCCTGATTGCACTTGAGGCTTGGGTAAAAACATGGTTTGGTTGTAGGTAGCTTTGGAAATAGTCAAGCCTTTACTAGGTTCACTTTGGGAGTTCCAAGTCCTGTTTTCCGGGAACATTCATTATTTCCCTTAGGAACTACTGCAGGGAAGGTGCCTAGAGTGCAACAGAGACTGTCCTGTAAAGGAATCCACAAAAACCCCACTTCACCCACAAGACACGAAGCGCTTCAGTTTTCCCTGGTCACACTGCTTGGGCAGATCACACTAATACACATTTGCTTGCATTTTTACCATCTGGACTAAGAGGGGTATTTTATAATTTATCCTGCTTTAGGGCCATTGATATCCATCCCCCAGATAAACTTAATTCTCCTGGGGACCCCAAGGAGGGTGCTCAAAGGTGCTTCCTTTGCAAACCTGAGTTTAGCACACAAGAGTGACCCCAATGGCTTTCACTGGGTAAGTGGCCAAATGAGGTAAAAAATTCTTGGGTCTTCCTTTTAATGTGATTTTTTTACTATTAGCTTACACAACAAAAGGAGACAGTAACTCAGGTTAAAGGGATTGTTTCTGTCTTGAAGAAAAGATTGAGCCAGTTTTTTATATTCAAAGTGATTATTTGGTCATCAGTCCTGTAGAACTTTTAAGGACATAAACTGTATTCCATATAGAAAATTCTGACAAGGTTGTAAGGCTTAAGGAGATACATAAGAATTCAGTCTGTTCTTTTTTTTTTTTTTTTTTTCTTTTTTTGGTAATTTGTCTTGGCTAATTCAGGAGTCTCCTTGTTGAGCAGGCTGGTTGTAAATCCTATTCATCACGTAATATATGTGTGAGGAAGGAAGTTGAATAATCTGTGCCACAATAAATGGCAGAGGGAATTTCAGCATGCATTGCAAAAAGATTGGAAGTTTTTCCAAGAAGATTACTTAATCTTAAAGCTGGAACTCATGGCATCATTTATTACTATTAATAGTTTGAAAATTAACTCTGAATAAGTACAAACTAGGAGACACTCACCGTAAAAACCCATTCCTCCAAAATGACACAAAATCTCTCAGAAGTTGAGAACAGTTCAGACAAAAAAAAATAAAAATAAAAAAAAAGACAAAAATTGGGGTCAAGATGTGTTTTTTTTTTTATCTTGAATCATCATGAAAAATCACTGCAGAAATCACTCAGCTGAGTTACTCCACTTTATGGGCTTCCTAACCCTTACTCCTAACCTCTAATACTCTGTCAGAAACTCAGTTCCCTCTGAAGGTTCTGACAGGTACCAGCACACAGGCTTGTGTGTAATTATGCATTTTGATACAGCTTGGTAATAATTGTCTTCCCTTTTATTTCTTCTGTATCAATTGGATTTAGTCTTAGCACAAGACTGCCTAACTGTGTCAAGCTTTATAGCTTGTTGCAGAAATAGCTGGCAACAAGCTGGTATTGACTGTCACTTCCTGTAGGACTGGAGCTGACATCTAGTATTTCAGATACACATCAGTTTAGAAATATTCTATGTGCCATTCCCAATGATTCCTGCAGTTGAGCAGACATGAGATGAATGCAATGAATTGTCCATCGTATAGGCTCATGTTCCCACTTAATCTTCATGCAGAGAAAATTATTCTTCTATTTCATCAATGTTTTATTAGATTTTCCTGAAAAAGTTGGCAGAAGAATATAATTCTTCAGAGACTAACAAGTTACTTAGCGCGTGCTGTTTCCCTAATACTGGCACTGACAATGTCATTTCTGTAAGTATATCTTGTTTTCAGGAGAGTGAGTTACTATTTTTAGAATTGATTTCACACCTTTCTTTGTTTCTCCCCCAACTCACTTGGTGCAAGTGAGTATGTGATTGGAAAATGATCTGTTTGTTCAGAAGAGACCTCGCTCTAGTTAAGCTCCCTGTTTTGTTCAGTATTATTTTAGATGAGGTAGATGACATTCACTATTCATGCAAATATGTCATCTACTCAGTCTAGTGAAACCACTTATGCTATTGCTTAATAAAATTATGAGATTGTGAGTAGTCTCTGTGTCTCATGATAGAATTTCTATCATACTGCTGACAGGCATAAAACAGAAAGCACCCTTTGCTTTGTCTATCCTATTGAACTCGGACTTTTGCAGACCTTAATCAATCAATGAATGTACCCAGTAGGCAGAAAATTGCAGCATGATGAGAAGAGCAAAGAGGGAACACCAGGGAAGCTGTGCTGAAACCTATCACCTGATATGTCTAGAATTATAGATTATATTGAGTAAAATTTATTTTGGTTTTGGGCGTATGCTGCTGCATCAGACTACAATGCTATTATTTTGTAATAGACATGCAGAGCTTGCCAATGCACTTTTAGAATAGCCAAGTGGAATGTAAAGATTTGAAGCTGAAAGGGAAGGCTGAGGGGTGCAATAACAAATGACAGCACAGTGACAGTGTGCTGAGGTGGTGACAAACTGAATCAAAAGGG
Organism: Polioptila caerulea; assembly: GCA_013397295.1. Classification (NCBI taxonomy): domain Eukaryota; kingdom Metazoa; phylum Chordata; class Aves; order Passeriformes; family Certhiidae; genus Polioptila; species Polioptila caerulea. The sequence continues at coordinate 485,964 of VYXF01002844.1, read as the reverse complement.
CTGTATAGCTCCCTGCACTGTTGCTGATGCCTCATGGACATATCTTAATTGTTCACATATTACTATATTTTGCAATTTTTAGGATGAAGCAGAAGCCTGTGTTTTTTGCTAATATTACTATTTAGTAAGTAATGTGTCTGTGGCATATGCAACATTTAAAGCATGAGGAAAAAAGTTGAGTGAAATTTATTTGTTGATGTGCTAGAAAAGTCAAATGACTTACTCAGGTGCACAGGAGGTGATTGGACCAGAAAATCTCAGAACCTATGAAAGCAAATGAAATTACTGTCCCAGTGCAATGTTACCACTGAATTGGTATGCAATGTGTTTTATGGTTCACTTGCAGTTGACAAGACATCTCTGTGCATGGACTTATTTACATTTTAAATTATGGGTTTCTTTAATTATTGATAACAATACCAAAATATCCTATAGCATTGATATGCACTAAATGCATCTTGTGACTCCTCCAAGATAAAGTCAGCAGCATGAAGGAGAGTTAACAATGTGCAAATCTACTGGAAGAAGCCATAGCAATACTGAGCCAAAAAAAGGTTCGACACAGTTCCATGCTCTGCTCTCACCCTCGTCTGACCTGCCAGCCAGTCGCTCAGATTGACTGTGCAATTTTTCTGGCAGCAATAAAGTGCCATAAATTTTAATTTTAAGGGACCCAAACACTCTCAAACAAAATCCAAAATAAAATACAGCTGACTCAGCAGTGGTACGGTGTAGAAGAAGGGAATACAAGTGACCTTGCCCCGATAAGTCACAGTTGCACTAATTGCCAAAGAAGAACAGCCTTGCTCTTAATGGGTCACAGCTGCGACTAATAAAGATAAGTGTGATAAAAGGAGTGGGTTGGCCAGTGAGGAGGAGGCTTGAGGAAGAGGACCTGGGGAAAGAAGACCTTGAGAAGATAGAGGAGCCCTGAGGGAGATGGAAAGATCCAGAGAGACGCAAAGAACAAAACAAGGAAGAGAGTTGCTGACAAAAACATCTGCCAGGAGGTCAGTCTGGGTCTGATGGGGTTGGAGCCTGCAGTCGTAGTTGAGCTAGCTGAGGCCTGTGTTCAGAATCTGCAAACTAATATTTGTACAGCAGGAAATAACCAGCAGAGTCTGCAGTTGGACCCTACAGTAAGAGCTTGCTATAGTCAGAATCAGGATGGCTGAGTTGTAATGAAGGGTAAGCCAGGACCCTTTTCACGTTGTTAAATGAGGGCCTGTGTCTTGGCTCACTTCTGCCCCTAAGGAGAGGTCTGCTGCAACAGTGCAGAGGTAGTAAGCTCTGTTGGGGGGCTAGCAGTGGCATCTGGTATCTAGAGCATCTTAAGTTGGATCATCTGCCACAGAGCAGAATGGTTGTAACAGTGTTAGTGCCCATTCTGTGTATATTTTCCAGACTTGTGTGTGCTAAGTTGCTACTACTGATATTACTCCAAAATGTGGCCCAAGAATCATGGCATGAGGGTGGATGTTTGGATCACAATACACAAAGTGCCTGCTTGCTGCAAATGGTTATGATGGTGATTTTATTTCTTTTTTTTTCTTTTTTTTTTATTATTCGAATTATTTTTTTTATCTTCTGATCTTATAAACTGAAAAAAAAATTGTTAGTTTTACTATGAAAATACTGTTTTCTATATGAGGAAGTTAAATACTTATTTCCAGTTCAAATAAACCTCACTTTCCCTTACCTTGCAGTGATTAGGTGCTCACTTATGTATATTTTGACCCCAGTAATATACAAAGAATAGTTTTTAATGAAGTGGTTATCTGAAATGGATTTAAATGTAGCCTTAGAGCATAAAACATGAAACAAGAAAACAGCGTTAAACTTTTAAACCAATCAATTTTATTCTGAACACAACAATTGCTTCTGCTGTCAGGAGGAATAAAGTTTACTGCTGTTGGAAACTTGTAAAAAGTCAGATGTGTTCCTGTAAAGTGCCTTGTCAACTGAAAGTAAGCCAGACCACTCATTTCAAGAATCAAACATCTCCTTATTTTAGTGTCTATAAGGTTTGTGTTCTGAACACCTGCTCAGAAGTAGTTCCAACAATATGAATTGAACAAAGAGAAGGAAATGCCATATTCCTAAATGACAAAGAAATAATTCCTATTGATCTTCTGAGCTGCCTCAGCCAGAACACACAGGATTCAATTGTTTATTTCATGGGGGTCCAAGGCGTGCCTGTATCCAATGTTGAACTAAGATTAATATGGATGTCTTTGCAATTATTACATCTGAATAAAACTAACCTTTATATCAATACAAGTTGTATCACAGTTAAATCTTAATGACAGATACAATCCCAGCTTTTTATTGAATTATATTTTCTGTGAACCTTTCAAAGGAGGAGAAGACAAGAGAAGGAATAGTCATTTGTCTGCTCAATTTTTTCTGTTTGAATCTAGAGCCAATTAAAAGAACTATTTAAAAAAAAACAAACAAACTACATTTTAAAAGAAAGGTAAAATTGTGATGCATCCCTCATGCAACAGTCTGTGTCTGTATCAGTTTGATGGGTAGTTTGCTTCTATTGGCACCTTCTGGAAAAGAAAAACAAAGGGAAACCTCAAAGCTGTAAACTTTGACAGTCCAGGGCTAAGGATGAAGTGGTAGTGCTGTTTACTGGGATAAATCAGGTGCTGCTAACAACATTTCAATACCAAAGGTTAATAATATCATCAGTAGCTCTTGAAAGAAACCTGGCTGCCTAAAGGCAACTTAATTTTAAACACTGAGACAAGTCAATCAGTATACACCTAAAAATATGCATTGAGGGATGCAGTTTGCATACATTAGAGGCTCGTTTTTTCTTTCTAATCTGTGAGATCTTGAATTCTTTTGTTTGCTTATTCAGGAACGTAGGCACAGGTGCATTACTTTGTAGGGTATGGGTCTGCTTGTTGGTGGTTACTGGGTAGAGAAAGAGAGTTTCCAGGGGAAGAACAGGACCCTGAGAAATAACCTTCTACTCAAAATTCTGTGCTTTCTATCTTAGTGGTAAAACATCTTTCTCACAGACTGTTTGTCTGGGGATAGGGGAATGTTGATGATCTGGAAATGTAAATGTCAGCTCAGCCAATGTCTCTTGATTGTGGCCTGAGAGGTTAGAAGGTGGGCCCATTTCCCATTTTTACGTTTTACAGCATCAAAACTGATAGCCTGTAGCATTTGAAGTGGCTAGGGAACAGTGGAAAGCAAAATACTGAGATGCCAGTAAAGCTATCTCAGTGCTTTTGGGAACACCATCCTGGATCATGACTAAATGGATGTTTCTGATTCTGACCAAATGCCAACAATTTTGACAAGGCTGTATCAAGGACCAAAAAACAAAAAAATCTATAAATTTGACCTTTTTTTAAAATTAAAAATATGAGTCCCAAGTGTATTTTTGTGTTTCATGGTGCAGTGAGGAACCTGTTTTCCCTTGACACTCTTTGTTACACCTTGTGCTTTCAATATGCTCTGATTAGAATTATTATGTAAATATCCACATAGGCTGGTAGAAAAGGATCTGCTCATGATCACAGCATAAATTATGAGAAGTATTATTTCTTAGACATCTGTTTTGGCTGTCAACCTCAGAAAATAACTCTTGTTGTTTTAAGTCACATGGAAGGTTATGATTTCTGGATGATAATATGGTTGCCATTGACTTCTGGAAAGAAATATAGCAAACCTGATTTTTGGATGTGCTTTAGAACATAATGAATACGGAGAAATTGCACTTTTATGAAGACCATTGGTCTCTAAACTTTTCTGAGCAGTTGTTTTGAAAGGTTGTCATTAATTATGCCAAATAATTAATACTGCAGTAAAATATCAGTGAAAAAATTAGTTGATGACAAAATGCCATATCAAATAATCATAGAATAGTTTGGATTTTAAAGGAACCTTTAAAAGTCATCTAGGCCAACCCCTCTGCAAAGAACATCTTCAACTGGAGTAGGCTGTTCTGGGCCCCATTGAAGCTGACCTTGACTGTTTCCAGGGATGGAGCAACTACTACCCCTCTGGACAATCTGTCCCAGTGTTTCACCATCCTCTTTGTGAAAGACTTTTTCCTCATATATAATCTGAATCTGTCACTCATCCATCCTTCTTAAAAGTCCCCTTTAAGTACTGAAAGATCACAATAAGTCTTCTCCAGGCTGAACAAACCCAGCTGTCTCGGCCTGTCCTCATTGGAGAGGTGCTCCAGACCTTTGGTCATTTCCATGACCTACTCCAGTGTGTCTGTGTCCTCCCTGTGCCAAAGACTATGGATCAGGACACAGTGCTCCAGGTGGGGTCTTGTGAGAGAGGACTAAAGGCCCTGCTGCTTCTGATGCAGCCCATCATGCTGTTGGTACTCTGGGCTGGGAGCACACATGGCCAGCTCATGCCCATGAGGTGCCTGTTCTGGGTCTTGCTCCAGTTCTTTCATCTGTGGGATACATGTGCACACACCTGCACCACTTCCTGAAGAAGCAGTATGGGGTAGGCAGATCCATCTGGAGTGATCATGCCTCAGCTGTCAAAGAGGTTACAGGAAAGAGATGCTCCCCTTGAATCAGGGACTGCCTTGCCTGCTTTCTGTCTAAGTCCCTCCAGCACTGAGGTTTCTTTGGTACAGAAATTGATGTTAAAATTAACATATTGAATCATGTTTTTAGGAAATATAAAATTTGCTTCTGGGAAAGACTTTTGTTTCCTCTCTTCTCTAAAAAGCAGTATCTGCTGGAAACACTTGCTTTATCTGCACAATTAAAAGGATCCTCTGTTTTCCAAATCCATAAGTGGGAAAATACTTATCTTCAGTAGCTTGCAGTTGATATGGATAAAGAGGACAAAACATAATTAGTATACTACAGGGTTGTGATTCTGTTTATTTTTGTTTTCCTTTTTTTT
>VYXF01002844.1:383716-481038 GCA_013397295.1 Polioptila caerulea | reverse complement strand
TTTTTTTTTTTTTTTTTTTTTTTTAACCTTACCACTTCTGGTTTAGCTTTGTGGCTGTTCTGAGTTTTCTGAGAAACTTCCCTAAATAAAAGATTTTTGTCGTGCGGTCTGCTGGTTTAAGGTACTATATTAGCTGAACCAAAGCTATTGAATTCTTTGAATTCTACTTTCCTCTAAGTATAACAATTCATCCCTCTTCTAAGCAGAGCATGTATTAAAAGATGTCTATATGTACCTATAGGGCCATATGTGTGCAAAGCTTTTGTAGGACTGTATTTTTCATTTTCTCTCATTTCAGTTTTTAAAACTTCCAGCTGTCTCGGCCTGAAGGGGAGTGCTATAAGCAGTGCTATAAGTGCTATTGTAGTTATAGACTCTTGGTTTGCATCTGATTTCATAAGTGCTCATCAGAACACTCCCATTAAGTAAGAGAGGAAATATTTGCTGAGATTTTCAAGACTTAAAAAGATGTGCCCTGTATTGTTATATGTTTGTAATATGTCATGATTGGTGAGATTGGTACTGGATTTATGCTCATGGACCTTGTTGCTGTCTAGAGGCTTTCTTATATGCTCCCTCACTGATGGCAGCAGGAGTTCAATCAGCTCATAGAACGAGGGCAATGTGTGGGTCTAATTACTGCAGCACTGTGTGTCTATGTGACAATGACATTTTATAGCCAAGAGGAAAACAACAAAGACAGTAGGCATCAAAATTCAAAGGTCTCGAAAATAGTGGACAAGGGCACCTCAGTTTTTAGTAGCTGCCATAGCCAATAATCCCAGTGAGTGTATTTTGATTTAATCCTTTCTTAGCCAGTATCTTCCTGAAGACACAGGGGTCTTGGCTACCAACCCACTCCCTGCTCTGCAGCATGCCAGGGACAGACTGACCCATGCTCCAGGGGAGGTGTTGGAGGGCAGGCCTGGTTCTGCTGCAGCCACCTCCCCTGGTGCTGCAGTGCCAATGTTTCTTCAGCTGGCTCTGCTGGGAGACACTTCCCTTCTACCTTGTAAAAGTAGCTCTGCTGAAAACACAGTGAGATCTCAGGCCATATTAGTTTCCCTTACGATATCTGTAAAGAAAGGCAGTGCCTGTTGCTGCTTTTCATTGAGCTCATGTCCCATGAAGCATTTTCCTCCTCAGAAGACTAAGCTTCAGCTCAGCTTCAACTTAGAAAATCAAGCCCAGGAATATATTTTACACCTCGTAAGTAGTTATAGTGGATGGAAGAAAATGTAGGCTAGTCATCAAAATAAGGGGCAATGTTACAGCTTTTGCAGCCATATAATCAAAAATATTCTTTCCTTTTTTTTTTTTTTTTTTGCATTGAGCCACTTGCAGTCTGTAATACACTGAAAATAGATTTTATGTTTCCTTTTCCTCCCTCAATTTCCAGCAAGGAAAACAAGTGCTCTGCTTCAGCAAGTGAATCCACTCATGCTTGTGATACACATACAGGCTGTGTGTGAGAATTATACCAATAATTACTGTTTAGAAGTGCTCTGCATGCAGATGCCACAATAGGGCATTGAGAATGTATCACATCATTATGGAAAACACAATAGGAATCTTTCTGGGAGTGAAATAATTATATTTTAACCACGTTGGAACCAAATAATCTAGCTAGCTCTAAGTCTTTATTCACATGTAAAAAGATCATTTATGCATTGTAATGCACCCTTGTTCAAATAATTGTGCTGGAATATTCTATGAAGGTTTTTGAGTAGCTCTGTAATAGCCATGCTGTTGGGTGACAGCAGTATTGTGAGTAACCTGCATAAATATTCCTAACCACATGCAAATTCATCTTTTATTCCATTGTAATTTATCACAGTGTTTTCACCTTCTCTATATTTCAAGAGAAGTCATCTTTACTTGAAATGCTTCCCCAGCCCAAGCAGCTCCATGCACAGGTTAGATGATCCTGTGTTGGTGTAGGAGAGAAGATGCTGTTTGCAAGAGAGTGCTGGAAGACAGGGTGGTTTGGAGGAGAGCCTCAGCCCAGGGAGGATTGCTGTTCAAAGTCTGTTTGTCTGGAGAGGCACAGTGCTGGGTGAAGCAACCGGAGGCAGCTCTCAAAGATCTCGTGCCCGTTTGAAATAGTTTTAATGAGGTCCTCTAGTAAAGGTTCTTAAAACCTTTAAGCATAAAAATCCTCTCACAAGCAGTAACCGAATAAAAAAGAGGACATACATGGAATAGAAGTTGATGGAAATATCCCTAAATACTTATCCTGTCTTTATGTGCTGTCTCCAAGCATCCTCCTACAATGACCCATTATTTGGCTGATCTGCTGCAGCTGTTCTGGTGGTCATAAATAAACAAACAACATTGTTTCTAGTGCCTGCATGAGTATCTTGAAACAGTAACATCATCAAAAATACCTTCCCCCACCCTCTGCGAAAATCTGAATAAGCTTGGCCTGTTTAATTTAGCAAACAAACAAAAAAATGAGACTTGATAGAATGCAGGGCAACTTCAGCATATTAAAGGACTTCACTGTAGTGGAGAAGGGCATAACAATAGGTGCACAGGGCATATGCATATCCCCAGCAGGCAAACAAATTTATAAAAGGGAGCATGATTAGCTGCTGGAGTAAATTTACCAGGAAAGAGATGAATTGTCAGTCTGTTGATGTTTATAGGTTGAGACTGAATGCCTTTCAAGATGATATGCCTAAGGCGGTCATAAATTATGCTTTAGTCTAATTTATGTTACCAACTTAATGGGAGTAAATAAGGTAAATGGGTGAAATAAACCTGTGACATTGAGAATAATCCAATTGTTCCTCAAGACATTAAATATCTGGAAAAATGGAGTAATCTCAGTCTCTGACTAAATCATTAACAAAACGAAGAAATGTTTGCAAGTGCCATAACCACATTTTCAGATGGGCTGCAGAGTTTTCCGTATGCACATGCAGAGATTAATTTTCTCACTTTTTATTTTGATCCAGGTTTTATGGAAAAGGTACGCTGCATTTCTGAAGGTAGTGTAGCCATGCCAAAATGGGATGCCTGTGTGTACTATGGCACCTTTGAGAGGTGCATATGTATAGTATCCAAATGGCAGTCATGGCTTGAATTTGTTTGCATTTGTTGTGAGGATCAACTTCTTCCTGACTTTTTCAGAATTAATTTAGCTGTACAAAGATGTAAAAAATAGATTTGTAGGATATTACCTAGTCAAAAAGGCTTAGTATTACCTTTTGTTTGGAAAATCAACCTTCCTGTCCTTCTGGAATCTCCTGGAAAGTATTCTCAAATGGTAATAGTGTTCTAGGCAGAAATCCAGAGCATTATACTTGCTGTCTGAGGCTGTAATTTAGGAGTTATAATATATTCCCTAATTAAAAATATCATGCACAATAGTGATTTTATTATTCATTTATTATCTGGACCATTGAACTAACCTGAAGAAAAACAGCATTTTCAGGGGCACAAGTGATGAGGTTTCCTTTCTCTTTTTTCAGCAAAGGGAACAATATTTTTTGTTTGAAAAATAAAGACTTCTGATAACTTGCTATACAATTTTTTTAGACTTAAGATAAATAAAGGTTATATTTCTTGTCTGAAAGAAAATGCAGGATTACTTTTGTGACCTTTATGTTTTGTGGTATGTGGGTAATACTTCATAAATGTAAATAAATAGAGAAGTAAAAAAAAAATAGGAGATTGGAAAATAATACATAAAATTTAAAATCCTTAACTGTGAGACTAAAGCTAATTTCTAACCACTTAAAAGAAACTGGAAGAAATAAGGTTTAAGAATCAGAATCAGTTGCTATCTAGTTATTTTCTGGTTGCACCAAGCTTGCAAGTATAGGCTTTTAGCTCACATATATTGTAAGTTTTTGTCCATGTCAGTGACAAGTGGAGTCAAGCTGTTGCAGATTCAGGCTGCAGAGATTTGGCTGTGAAGCAGTAGATCCAGTAGAGTCTGCAGGTCCCAAAGTCATAAATGGACACAGTCTTCTAAATGACAGAATACACTGGTGAATACTATGCAGTACAGAATATATAGTGTTTGAAATCCACTATATACTTTGTAACAATTTGTCCTCACTTCTAATTGTATTATGCATGGTGCTGGTCAGTTGTTTCCTTAAGCATCTCTGCCTATCACTGTTTCTGCTCTTCTGAACTTTCAGATGCTGTGTATATTTCAATAACACTAAACTATAAAGAACGAAGGTTTATTTCTTCTAAATTTTAGTGGACCTGCATTACATTTTTCAACCTTCAACCAAATAACGGGTTTTGAATTTTTGTGGCTTTTTTGACTACACATCATTTAAATATTTCCTACCTGTGCTCTCCAAAACCTTGAAAGCAAGAAGTAAAAGATCACTTTACACAATAAAATGTGCTGTTCATTTTTAGTTTCTTAGTAAATGCGTACAGAGTAGCACTGGAGATTCAGGGCAAATGGTTTGGAAAACTAAAGCCTAAACCTTAGAACTGAGCAGTGCTGCAGGGACAACTGAGTGGTCACCTTTCCTTTTTTAGGTTTCCAGACGCTGAACCTCCTTTACTGTAATTAAAATATCAAGCATATATATGTTGTCAGACCTCTTTCTTTTGGAAAATCACATCAGTAATGATCAAATATTTCTGCTCTGCTCATTTTACTGTTTTTAGTGTACCATGGGTAATATGTTTTACTTTATACTACTACTTCATTGGTCTGTGCTACAAAAATAAATATAATATAACCAAATTAAATATGATGTGTATGTAGCTGAGTTCTAATTTTGATTTTTGTCTGTCTGAAACCAATTCATAACCCGAACTAATTCTTCTGCACTGTTTAACACATGGCATGGCATTTTATTCAACAAATGCAGCATAAAAAGTAAGGATTATGTAGACGAAGCTCGAAGGTAAACTCAGTGTTCCACTGTGCTGACAAAACTTCCTTATTTATCTTAAAATTCTGAGCTGTTATACTTCAATAATTCTTTTACACCACAGAATATATCTAGAGTATTACTCGGCATTTCTAAATTTTCTATTGGACTCAACACAGAAATTACAGAAATTTTCTTTGTATTTGCTGAGTGCTGTCTCACAAAGAAGTAATATGATACAAAGAGAAGATAACCTGGAGCCCAGTGTATGGTTATGGCCTCTAAGAGCTTTGGTTTTTCTCAGCATGTGTTTGCTAATTCACATTGATTGATATTCAATAATTCATATTTATTGGTGTTCACATATCATCACTTTGCCATTAGGAATCCACTTACTCCATTCAAGCACAGTTTTAGGAAGATTATCTCACCATACTTTCAGCTGGCACAAAATATTTTTCCTTTCCTTGAAAAAAAAAAAGTAAGCCCATGCAATACTGAAATAGAAATGCTGGTTGTAAAAGGTTATGCATACACGTGTACCAAAACTTTTTATGGTTTGTGTGCTAATAAAATTAAAAAAGTAAATTATGTGCATATATCTTAAATCCATTACTACATACAGCTTTACTTTCAGAGAAAACCAGATTAAGCCATTTATTGCTGTCTAACACTAGGTCATAAACAGCAGTTTTCCCCCTTCATGATAAAGTAGCTTAATCCATTAATCCTTACAGAAAATGTAAGTGTTTATATTAATCAATTAGAACAAGGCTTTGTTGTGCACTTGTTCTTTCTCTTTCAGCATATACCTGATTTATTATTCAATAAATTTTGTCTTTTACATTTTTTCTTTCTGCACTGTAACCTTGCTGCTTGAAAATCCAGATGTATATTCTAATTGATACTAGGAAAACCCAAGTTTTATTTTGGCTGTAAATTTTAAGCAAGCGTTATTACTTTCAAATCCTAATTTCTATTTTTTTATTTTTTTTTTTAAATGGAACAGATAACAGTTATTGATTGAAGGTTTGATGTTGTTCCTTACCCTAGCTGCCAAAACACACAAAATATTTGCAATGTCACCTGTGTTAAGCTCCCCAAAATGCAAAACTGTGGTGGAAACTAATACCTTGGTGTGGTGAAGTGAAAATTTTTTGCATAATTCTAATTAAACAAAGGGGAGCCAGAGAGAATCATCTCAAAATGGTTTAAGATGATATATTCTTTTTATTTCAAGTGGAAATTGAGGGAGGCGTGTCTGCAAGTACTTTGGAGGAGATGTTTAAGATCTAAAACAATCTTGTTAATCGGTGATTTGGTCTGTGAAGCAGGATGCAGTTCAAGCAGGACAAATGGAAATTATTGCACTTGAGTAAAAATAATCAGCTGAGCAATGAAACATAGAAACTACCTAGCAAGCCAAAAAGTGCAAAAAAATTGAGATGTTTTATTGAAGCCAACACTAGTTGTCAAATTCATATTGTTGTAAGGGGGTAAAAAAACCCAGCCAAACCCAAGATCTGCTATCCTGATTTGGTTACTGCACTCAAAATAAAACATTGGTCAGCTGAAGGGATTGCAGAGAAAAGCATGGTGAATGATCTGGCCCTGAAAACGTGACCTGAGGGGGAAGGAAATAATCTTTCTTCATCCAGGGACATGAAGGAATGAGCTAATGTTGGAACAAGGGATTTACAGACATTAAGATATAAATTTAAAGATCTGGGGCAGAGTGAAGAGAGCTGTTGTGGAGTATTCATCAGCAGATGTTTTTATTGAATGGCTTATGCAAGAGTCTGTGAGGGTGATTTTGGCACAGTTAATTCTGACTTAGGAGGAAGAAATAGAAAAAGATCTTATGAGATATAGTTTAATTTTGTGTGGTAAATGTGGGTATTTCAGCATGGAATTACGTAAAAGAAAGAGTACTCTTTAAAAAAAAAAAGCAAAAAACCCCTTCTACTTTGAATTATTTAGATGTTTTTTAGTTTAGGATGTTTTAATTTTTTTTTGTAATTATGACCCTTGTTGAATAGCTTCACCTTTCATACAGTCTAAGTCAGCTTATGCTTAGCCAGTTAAACTGACATAAATAGTTACCGCATGTTTTTCCTACACATTCCCTTCTGCATGATAGGAACTAACCAAAGAAATCGATAAAATTATTACTTTATCTTTCCCTGCATCTCTGCTTTAAACTTATCCAGGCTCTGAAACTTACTCAGTCTTCAATAAGTTGCATCCTTGAATCTTAGAAAAATTGTTGTTTTGTTGTTTCCACAGAGAGAACCCTTTTCTACCGCCCCCTCCCTTTCTGCATTTATTACTTGCAGCACAACAATATATCTTTAGGTGCATCAAGAATCTGAAAAATCTCTCAAAATACTCTCTCAGGCCAAATGCCAATGTTCCAGCAGGAATGCCCATTGGCTTTCATCAATATTGCTATAAAATCCAAGTCTCAGCTCACTTGAGTTTGTTTCTGTCAGCTGATTTATGTTTCTAGTCAAAATGTATTGAAAGCATAAAATGGAGCTTCAGAATGAATGGCCTTCAAAAAAAGTGGTGTAAAATTGAAACACTGAACATAGGAAAAGATTTCTAATCTTACAGTCCCTTTCAGACTTCATTATTTCTACATTTTATTCTTCATTGACCATGTTTTTAATGTTCTTAGGTTTTTTTGCCACTTTAGAAAGAAAACTGTTTCCTTTGCAAGATTACCTTGGGAAATTAAATTTTCATATACTTACTACAATTGACTCAAATAGTGCTTAGATTTTAGATTGCCTGTAATTTTCTGTTGGGAAAATTCTAGAGAAATGAAACAAATGAAAGGAATTTCCATTTGTTAACCTCTCTGATTCAGTACTGGCATCTAAATAGCCCTCTCTGGTTCTTTACCTTGCTCGGTTCTCCCAAGGTCATTGTAGTTCCTCTTTTCTTACACTGCTTTGAACTGCTTTAACAGCATCTTTGAAACAGGAATTGTGGCCCAGTTCTGTGCCTGCCGTTCAAAGCCACACCCACCTCACATTTTCCCTGTTTTGAACACCATCTGTGCCCCTATGTGCTCAGGTAGAAAAAAGTCCAAAAAATGCCTTTTGTGCATCTCAGCATCTTCCACACTTGCTCTTCGTATATTTTGTCCCAGGTAAAAAAAAGCTGATTTATCATCAGCTATGATAAATCTCTAGGCAGAGGAAATACTTATCCAGTAAGCCTATATAGAACATGAGTTTTAGGAAGCACATTTCTGGAAGAAGAGGTAGAGAGGAGTAATGAAAAAATGGGTCACAGGGCTGCTGATGCAGAGTAGGACTTCTGTGCTGTATCACGTGTGCTTAATGTCTTTAGCAACAAAAACAAAACTATTTTGCTTCCCAAGGCAGCGGGAATATGGTATCAAGGAAAGAAAGGGAGAGGAACCTTTTTATAACACAGTTCCTTTTTTTATGGAAGTCATGAACAAAAATATTCCACAAGACTGAATTTCTCATTCATGGCCTCTGTTTTCCACAGATGGATGAAAAGTGGATAATTATAAGTGAGGAAGACAGAAGGCCTGGTGCTGTAAGAACCATTGCTGTGAGTCATGAGCCTGGAGCACATTTCTTTATGACAAATTTGTATATTTTACTCTGTCCATGAGATATTCATTCCACAGTAGTTATCAGCAGCACATTGGGTCAGTGGTGTTCCAAATATATTCTTTCCTAGTACAGAAGAAGATGATGTCATCATAGACATGTCTTTCTTTGACTCTGGAGACTGCTTTAACTGGTAATAAATATTGGGCTTCCATTCCAGACATACAGAAAGAATAAGAGATGGGAGAATGTTTCTGATCAAGCTTTGCTTTCTCACTAAGTTCTTTCTGTAAAGGGGAACTGATCAGCCTAATTATCTAATCTAATTATCACAGTCTTTCCCCTTTCACTACCTAAGTGCAATTTGCCAGCTGGTAGAAAACTTGATCATCTGCCAGAAATTTATTTGGTTTTATGTTGTTGGACTTTTAAAAACTTTTTTTTAAACAGACTGACTTTTTTTTTCCATGGTCACAGATATAGAACTAGATTTTTGGGGCATGTACCCAAGTTCAAAAAATACCCAATTCCCAGCCCATAAAAAATATTTTTCCCTCTACTGGAAGAGAACCTACAGATCTTGGTCTAAAGTCTCTTTTTAATCTTATCTCCAAGTTTATCTGAGTCAAAAGCATCACCCTGGCTCCATGTATTGGCTTTGTGTGGCAAGGTTTTGGCAACAGGGGATCTCCAAGGGTGACTTCTGTGAGAAGCTGGTAGGAAGTTCCTCTGTGTCTGGAGCAGCCAATTGCAGCTGGCTCTGAGATGGACCCACTGCTGGCCAAGGTAAGCCCAGCAGTCACAGAGGGAGCACCTCTGGGATAATGTGTTTAAGAGGGGGGGAAAAGCTGTGCAACAGCAACAGGAGGCAGAGAGAGGAGTGAGAATATGGGACAGTAGCAGCTCTGCAGACAGCAGGGCCAGTGCAGAAGGAGAGGGAGGAGGTGCTGAAGGAGCAGAGGTTCCCCTACAGCCATGGTGATGCAGCTGTGCCCCGGGAGGGCCATAGTGGAGCAGAGACCCCTTGCAGCCCATGGAGGACCCCAGCTGGAGGCTGTGACTGCCTGAAGGAGGCTGTGTGCCCTTGGAAAGTTTGTGCAGGAGCAGGTTTGCTGTCAGGACTTGCAAGCTCATGGAGGACCCACATTAGAATAGTCAGTGCCTGAAGGGTTGAATCCTGTCGAGAAGTTTGTGAAGGACTGTGTCATGTGGGACAGACACGTTGGAGAAGGGGGAGTGTGAGGAGGCCTCCCCTGAGGAGGGAGGAACAGCTAGTGTGTGTGATGAACTGACTGTAGTTCCCCTTCCCCATCCCCCTGCCATGCAGGGAGGAAAGAGGTAGAAAATTAGGGATTGAAGTTAAGCCTAGGAAGAAGGAATGGGTGGGGGAAAGCTATTTTAAAATTTAGTTTTTTATTTCTCTTTGCCCTACTCCTATAGGGTTAATGAGAAACTAATTTCCCTGAGTCAAGTCTGTTTTGCCCATGGTGGTAGCTACTGAGTGATCTTTCATTTATCTTAAACCCTGAGCCTTTCATTATATCTCTTCCCCTTTCCATCTGTGGAGAGGAGTGATAGAGCAGCTTTGATGGGCACCTGGCCCACCACACCCCAAACCCATGAAATTGTTGAATTTGATTAAGGCATCAGTACTGAATCTGTAGTAGTAATCAATGGAACAACTCTTTAAAAGAGATGAGCCTTTGTTTCACTCTGCTCAATCTGTATCATTCAACTACAGATTCAAAAATAACTTGCAAGATATGATTTTTGTAAAATCTTTATTGAAGCAATTTAAAAATCAGAATGTTTAATAATATTGCTGTTTCTGGTGAGATTTTGGAACAAGATGATTGAAAACAAAACAAACTCTAGACTGCACTGCATTCTTCCACCAAGAATTTTTAAAACCCGAGTGTAATTCCTCACATGCAACCTATGAACCTATGTCAAAGTTTTTGAAATTCTCCTCAGAGTTTCCCATATTTTTGTTTCTTCCTGAGTGTTTTCATGTAATTCAGTAACACTAGACAAATGACAGTGACAAAGGTCATGAACAGTGCTCCTTGCTATCTTGCTACTTTCTGTTTACTGTTTTCCCCATTTTTTGCTAAGGCAGATCTATTGAGTCTTGGATATCTGGTATAGCTGGAGCAGCAGAAGCTCCACAGGACCAGGCAGCTGCAGGGCAGGCACACTTGAGCAACAGTGAAGAGTTTGAGTTTAGTGTCAAACAGTTCATTGACTGTATAACTCAAGTGTGCAAGTGGAATATATGCCTGAATAACCACACAGTCAAAACTTTGTAAAAGTATAAAATCCACTTTTATTGGAATAAATGTGAAAAGACAGCACAGTTTAGAGTTGAAATAACTTCCAGAAATCAAGTATCTTCTAGGCATTACTCTACACATTGCACTTGAGGAAATTTATTTTGCCAAACTAAGACAAAAAATAGCTTTTGTTTAGTTGTATAGTCAAATATTAATTAATGTAATGTATAATTTATAGGAAAAAGAAGAAAAGAGGTAAAATTAAGTAAGTTGAAATATATACATAATGTTTCCCGTGGAAAAAGATGAAAAAGGCTGTTTTCCCCACTATTGGTGGTAGAATAAGATTATCTCATCCAGAAGAAAAATTTACTCAATGATATCTGCATTACAATTAGCAAAAAAATTGCAACGAATAAAATGA
The DNA here is from genome assembly GCA_013397295.1 of Polioptila caerulea. Taxonomy (NCBI): domain Eukaryota; kingdom Metazoa; phylum Chordata; class Aves; order Passeriformes; family Certhiidae; genus Polioptila; species Polioptila caerulea. The sequence goes on along the minus strand of VYXF01002844.1, from coordinate 469,895 downwards.
TTCAATCAGCTTCTCTGCATTAGATTATTCAGTGATAAAATTAAGAATCTGCAGAATAGTGTAAATTCCTTAGCATCCATCTCTTCAGGCTTAGCACATATTAAATGTCCAGTTAATCAAAATTGTCTGCTCTCCTGTCCTTGAAGAATGTGCTTTTAGTTCATCAGCTTATTTTAAACCTGTAAGTGCACTTGGAAAAATGACTAGAAACCTTTTAGCTAGACTACTTGCATGTTTTACATTACTGCTGATTTGGCAATTGACTTCAATTATTATTCTTGTTACAATTTTCAGTGTAGAATATAATCTGTTAATGTTGCCTGCCTAATGTTACTAAAAGCTTGACTGCATTTTTTTTCTGTTTTTTCAGTCACTGGTGAGACATTTCATTATGGTGTCTTTTGTTAGATTCAGAACTAAAAATGACTGACATGAAATGGCAGAATTTTTTTTATAAAAGGTGTTAAGGGTTTGTACTTCTGTTCTTGAAAGTGAGTCCAAAAGTATCAAAAAAACTTACTGGATGTTCACTTAGAACTAAAAATTCTATGTCTGCAATACCCCAAGTTCTAAGACATTCAACATTCAAGGCTTTAACTTGTTCTAGGTAACTTTTTTCTATGGGAACAATGCCAATAAATTGGTTGAGTCCTTTGAACTATAATATGTGTAACTTATATAAGTTTGCATTTTACCAAGTTCTAGTTCTTCTGTCACAGGGAGGAAAAAAGGACATTTCTCCTCCCTGTCCCTTTTATCCTAGCTGGCATTTCATTTTCTATAATCAGTTGTTACATTTTAATCTAAAGAGAAGCAGCAGGAAGTGCAGAATAAACTTCACATAAAATTGTTTCTTTTCAGATTACAAAAGAGTTTTTCAAAAAGCTTCAATAGGAAAAAGAACTTACAAATGTACTTGTTAATTGGCTTTGGTTGAAATGAGTGCCTAATTTCTAATTGTAAAATATGTCACTTTAGCTTCTAACCTTTGCTTCTTCTTTTATTTTCTCAGCTGGATTAAAGAGCTCTTAACTACCTAGCTTTTTCACTCTGTGAAGATACTTTCACAGAGTAATCAAGTTATTCTTCCTATTTTTTGTAAAAAGAAACAGCTTGAGCTATTTAAGTCTTTAATTGTAAACTAAATTCTTAGGTACTAACATTTTATTTTTGTTTTTCTTTCAATATATTTCACAATCCTTTGGAATTCATTTTGAGAAAGGAGCACTCAGCTATTGAGATCTCTCTGATGAGCTGCAAAGATACACTGCAAGGTCTACCTCAGAGTATATATTAATATGAAATTTTAAAAAATGTAAACATATATATCGTATATATATATGATATGTGTTGATGTATTTCTGTGTCCAGTCAAAGGTTTTATTAGTCCTTTTTGTGTAGGCATTTCATGGATGACTTGACTTCCTCAGCCTATTTTCATTGTTGGCCAGAGCACTAGCCCATTTCTTCCCCTGTATTTCATGTTTAGTCTGTATTTAATTTGTATCTTTTGTTCCCAGGTATGTATGTGAGTTCTGTATTAGGTAAGCTCACACAGTCCACGGGGGCTCTGTCCCTTGTAGCACCCAGGAGGACAGCTCTGGAGGTGACACGCTGCAGCTGCGTGTACAATGGGCACCATTTATCCCTGGGCAGCATTTATTTCCTTGGTCACTTAGGCCAGGAGGCTGACCTGGCATCTTCTGGTGTGGTACCAAGTCTTGACAGCAGGGAGGATGGAAAGTATTGATGACTTGACTTCTCTAATAGTTAATATAAATCTATGGGTTTTTTCAGTTTTTTAATTCCACAGGGATCTTCTTAATCCATAATCTCAGTAAATTATGGATTGTTACTGGAAGGTGGTACAAGAGATCTTAGAGAATCCCAATTTTTATGAGTGCTTCAGTAAAATGACAAAAGCAGCAAGAAAACTGCTACTATTTTGGAATCTGGCCCTCAGCAAAGTAATGCACAAAAGCACATGGAAATGCACAGTAAATATGTATTTCAACTACTCAGTGATGCACATATCATTGATCTGATTTTTAAAGTGCCTCTGTATTTTTCATAGTATTCCTAAAATTATGAGTAAATTATGAAAACTATCACTGTGCATAATGCATTCACGTCATGACTGTAAATCCTTAAGTGATAACACCACAGTTATCATCTACCTTGTCACATTTTCTATAATATATTCAACTTGGGTTATGATTATATGTAGGTTCTAGCTATGGGGACCTTTTGGAATGATGAAGTGAAAATGTACCTACTGAAATACTGTACAATATTTAAAGTTCAAATACTGAGGGTTCTCTGTTTTCTTGCCTTGTACAGATTTCAGCAATAATATGGCATATTTAATAATAGCATTTAATAACTCTACAGTATGCTCCCTGCAGTACTGTGTAGCTCTTTATGAGCTGAGAAAATATGTAAGTCATTGAGTGAATCTTTCCTAACTGAATACCATTGCTGCAGGGCTAACATATTAAAACACACTTAACACATTGAAATTAATGGAGTACTGTCTGTGTGTGTCCAGTGGGTGCTGTATTAAGTTTTTTTTTTTGAGACGTATAGAGGTAGATTTACAGAAACTGTGAAAGAACAATCAAATTAGATTACTTGGATTAGATACCAGATGGATAGCCACAGGCATAATTCCTGTGCTTTTTACCATGTCAGAAGGACTCTATGTTCCTGCTATATTAATTTCAGTATTACAGTCTGCCTCTTGATTTTTGGCATAAAGCAGATAAACAGATTTCTTCCAGAGGAATTGGTCTAATTTTGTCAGGACAGCTCAGGAACTGTGGAATGTGTTGCATACCCTAGTGTCTGTGCTGATGATACCTGTGGCTGAGCTGTAAAGATGTTTCTCTTCACTCCCAAAAGGGCTGAAAAAAAATCAATATATTAACTTTATGTTGAAGTTTTGGTGGAAATGCAACAGGTAGAGACTGTCCTCACAGTGAACAAGTCTTTTTTTTTTTTTTTTTTATATCTAATTAGATAGGCTTTGGGTGTTTTGCTGTTTCTCCGTGTGTGTTACCCAGTCCATATACTTAAAACTATTTTTTCAGGTATTGTTTTTCAGGAAAAGGTAAGAAAGAATACAGTTAATGTCAGAATTCAGAGTTCTGAGACTTCAATATATAGGACACGCTTCTGAAAATCTTTGTGTTTAAATGTCACAAATCTGCTGAGTAATCTGGTTTCCCCATGGCAGAAATAGCAGAAGAAAATCCCTTAGTGTGTTGTGAATAACTTTTTTTAAAACTTTTCCAGAATTTGGAAGTGGTTTTTGACACAAATGGGTGCATTTAAAGAATTTCCTCTTGTGTGTCACATGTAGAAAAGCTTCAGACAAAAACCCCCACGCCTTCTCTAATGAGATTGCCCAACTGCATCGGACATAGTGTCACATGTTTTTTTTGAAAGGGCAATTGCATAGGTGAGCTTTGTTGGTCATTGAACTTAAAAATAATTATTGAAGCAAGGAAGCACACAAACGAATATGGAACTTGGAAATAAAATGAATAATTGCTAAGGATATGCCAAGTCAATTCACTATAACAAACACTCAGGACATTAAAAACATTAATACATAGAAGACCGCATGCACTGACTGGACGTATTTTTGTAAACTTGGACTATTTCCTGTCTTATCCAAAAGACTACTGGCCTGGTCAGTGTGCTATGCTGTCTTTGCAGTGCACTGCTACAGTACTTGGAACATGGTGGGAGATAATCTTAAGTTAGTGTAGGAGCTAACACAGTGTGGGTTCCTGCAAAATGCCTGCACAGTGTGTACGAGCTGCCCCTCACCTGCACACCTCAGAAACCACAGGCAAACCACATAGTGAGGAGGTGCACTGACCATCTGATTTACACATTGACTGATGTAATGCTTTTGCTTGCTTCAGCTTTCAAAGGTCTAATTATGGGCATTATGCATAGCTGCATTTTCATCCTAATTGTATGCTGGCTTAGTGATTTCTGATAATTTAACTGCCAAATTCTAACCAGTGGCAGAGGACTGCTCATTAAAGAAAGCATTCTCAAATGGCTGCTTCTTTTGATTTTTCATTTGAAATTTAGGAATTCCAGAATCAATAGTATCATCCCAGTTTTTCTCTGTGATACCTGCTATCTGGATCTTATTTATATAAAAAATAAAGTTAAAGAACAATTTCCTTAGTGGTGTGAAAGAATGCAGGTGTGAAAGAATACAATTTTTGATGTTAAGCTCAGTGACAGAACCTGTTTTTTTAGAAGTTTTTTTTACTCAATCTAATTTCAATTACTATTTAATATGTGGTTTTATGTCTGTGATGTAGTGCAATTACTTCACATTAGAATTCATGACCTACAGAATTTGTTAGGATATCTGAGTGATTGAAGTAAAATCTCCTATGCACACATAACTAGAATTAGTGAATTTAAGAACCCACCTACACTTATGAATCAATGAATATTTAATGGACCTTTCCTAGCTTTAATTTCATTTCAACCCACAACATTTGGGCTTTGTCCTTTTAGGCTTCCTAGGCTTCTCAGAAGACATAACATCACATGGCTTTTTTTGACTTTAACGCTCATGTGTGTGCTCTGACTTTCCAAGTGTCTGACTGGAAGAGTTTCATTTCACCAACTCTTGAACACTTGAGCTTGAATATTTCTATCAGACATCTGGATCTGAGACTTCTACTGGAATTAATGTTTAGAGCTAAAATAGTTTAATGAGTTTGAATGTCTACAGATCCCAGTAAAGGTGAATAAAACTGTTTGCAATAAAGAACGCCATATCAACCAGCAGTCTGCAGGCTTGGGTGGTGATACAGAGTTTACTGTTTTCTACTTCTAATGACTTCAGATGCAAACAGATAGTGAGTGGTTCTGTACTCTGTAGTTCCAACAGCCAAAAGCCACTGGTGCTCAAGTGTGTTAATAATGAGAAGCTTGACTCAACCAATATTCAAACAGTAAATCAATTTATTAATTAATATGATGAAGTATGAGCAAACAGCACTGGGTACAGTGGGGGAGATCTTCCCCTCCAGCTACACACTGATGGTTGAGACGTGCTGGTATTTATACAGATACTCATAGGCTTTCTCAGCAGTTTCTATTTCCAATTTTTAGGTCACAATTCTATACCTCAGGATATTTAGTTCCTTTAAAATTCTTTATTCTTATTGAGATCCAGTCTTCCCAGGATATATATCTTGGGATGTTTATCCCACTTGGTGGGGTTCAGTTTCCAGATGTGGGGTCCAGTTTCTATTTTCTAGGACTGTTAATCTTATGATAGTGATGTCCAGCTTTCCTTTGTCGAAACCATTAATCAGCGAGTTAATGTCTATCTTCCTTTCCCAAGCAGTTTTTCACTGTTTTGTTAGGAACTTGAGATAAGCATGCTTCTTTCTTATCCATTCTATAGTTTTAAAAAATAACCTTAATACAAAGCAATATTCTAAAAGTATACTTCTAAAGGTTCTTATTACAAAAATCCTTAAGGTTTAATTACAAGCAGGAAGTTCTTATCAAAAAGCAACTTCTTAAAGTTATAATACAAAAAACAACTTAAGACCTTAAATAGTTAACTCTGAACAAAGGATTGGTTCAAAGGCCTTTTTCCATGCTTTACTTTCTTCAATTATTTATTAGCACTCATCTTTACAACTGTCCCATGGTTGGGCTCCACACATCTCACAATTCCAAATACACAGATTACCTTTATTTGCCTGACATGAAACACAGCTTTGTATTTCACAAAGTGGATTCAACTTAATGTCTATAAGCAAAAATACTTTTTAAGAGATTGATCATCATAGATAAGAAGTCAAAACTTTACCATCAAATACTGAGTTCTTTAATAGAGCCTTGGTGTTGTTATTGTTTTCTTGTTTGGTTGTTTTTAACAGAAGAACAAAAAGAGAATACCCTTAGCAAGAGGTGAGTGCAGAAAACAATAAAAGACATATTTGTGACCTGAAAAACTGGAATATATTGATGACTGGGACAAAATTTGTTTGTTTGTGATTGTCTTAGTTTGAAGATAGGTGTGCCTGCTAGGAAAAAGCAGGAGCCTCTCTTACAACGGAGAATGCAAACTTCCTCTCTCTGAATTGCTATAATTTTGAAATTAAAGGGGCTCTCAGGCAAAGAATTTGGTGTAGGAATAACAGTTCTTTACTAGTGAGTCTAACAAGATAAAATAATAGTACCTATAGTATGAACAACAAACAGAGTTAAGAAACAGTCAGAGTTTCTCTGATGCTGACACCTTTCCGGGGGCGAGCAGGAGTCCCGAGGGATGAGATGGATCCGAAGCTCGGCAGCTGGAGCTGTAGAGAATGTCCCAGCAGGGCAGGAGAAATGGCGTGGAGAGACCCAGAGCAAAACTGAAGCAGCCGAGGGTGCAGGGCAATGGGGCAGGGAGACACCAGGGTCTGAATTCCCGGGGGGACCCATGAAATTTACTCTGAGCTCAGCTCCAGGTGAGGGCCGGTGAGATCTCCCTGGAGATCAGTCAAAGACTGAACCCCCTCTGTTCCCTCCGAGCCCCAAGAGAGAGGTGTAGTTGGTGCCACCTCTCTTTGACAGTTACCTCCTTTGTCTCTTCCAAGTACTCCTAAGTGTCCACAAGCATCCAGCAATCAGCTTCCTAGCAATTTTTGGGGAAAAAAATTCTATATGAAAGCAACCTAACCCCCAACAGTGATTTTTTTACCCCAATAAGAGACTAGCATTTTTATCTGAGTATAACTTATCTATAAAGCTCTTCACTAGGTTGGCAGTTGATATCCCTTTGAAAAATACTTATTTCTGAGAAAGCACTATAGTTCAATATCACAAGTATAGACACAGATTTTCTTTCTTTTAAAAGAAAAACCTCACCAGCTTTAGTTACTTTCTAGTTCTTAATATGATGTCCCTGAAAGTCAGGAATAGCTGTGACTGACTGTTTGTAAGTGTATAGTCATGTCAGTAAACAGGGTGGACTCATTCCTTCAGCATTTCCAGGTTATTCAGTGAAAAACACTTTGAGGAGTGGGGCGTTTTCTTTTAGCTTTTTATTGCTTGTAAGTAAATTCTGACATTTTATTTTGAAGTACTATAATCTTAGTTAACAGACTGCCCAATAAATATCCATTTGCTTTGTTAATAATTGCATTTTCATCCTTGTAACAAAAGAATAGAATTTCTCAGAATAAAAGGTAAAGCAAATTACAGTATCAGGTGGCCCAGCTGAGTCACAGCAATTGACCATCCAGCTTAATGCTCTCCAGCTGAGAATAAGAAGTGCTATTTGGGGAATAGCTTTTTTTTCTTTTTTTTTTGTCTCAGAACTGCATTTTCAGGGACATTGGCAGGTAAGATCCTTCTTGTCTTTTCACAGCTTTTTTTTCTCCCCGTGGAGTTTTTTTTTTTGTTTGGTTTGTTTGTTTGGTTTGTTTTGATGTGGATCACTTTGGGGGGTTTTTTGTTTGTTTTTTTTGTAGAGTGTTTTTTAATTTACTGGTAGTTTACCACCACAGTCTTGAGATCCAGCAACAAGTTATAAAGAGTACTATTGTCTCTTTATGTATTTTACCTGCTTTAATGTCGTCTCTTGGTAGCTTTGTTGAGTGGTTCTTAGTTTTAGTGTTATTTATTCAGTAATAGTTTTTCAGTCATTCACTGCATTCAGAAAATTTTGAAGCATATTCATGTTTCTTTTGTGTTGTTCTCTCCAAATTAAGGAGTGTCAACCTTCTTAATCTTTCATTGTAGGGCAGCTGCTGCAAGCCTTTAATCTTTGTAGTTGCCCTTGTCTGCGCTTCGTTGAGTCCCCTGTACGCCAGAGTCTAACTCAGCTAAGATGTGGAGTTACATGTGCTGCTCTGCTGCTCTGGATAAGATGTTAAAGTAGTGGGGGTTTTTTTGGGATGGGTGGGGTGGTCTATAACTATATTCTTCCGACTTATTTTGAATACCTTTTCTTAGGTATCCCAGTGCCAAAGTTGTTTTGCTTGGAGTCCTGCTCTGTGTTGAACTGGTGACATCAGAGAAACACGAGTGATGACTTCAGAAAGTGTTCCTTATGTTGTCACTTTCGGTTCTTGTCTTTTGGTATGGGTTTTAGATTATTGTTTCTATGCATTCAGCAACTTAAAAAGTCATCTCTTGTCTTTTGGCATGCTCACTTTAGCAGAATTCCTTAGCTTGATTTTGACTACAAGTTTTAGGTCTTTTGGTGCAGTCTTTTGTTTGAAATCTTGTTTCTGCAAATACAGGTGTCTGCTTTAATGTGATACTGATTTTCCTGGCCAAAACCTTATTGAATCTGAGAAATACTTTGAGGCTGATGATGAGTCTCCATGTCTACTAAGAAATAAAATGCACATAGGTAGCATACAGCTTACTTTCCGATTTTTCAATACTTCAGTGTGTGTGCATTTGTCAGTTTTTAAGTTAAATATTTTGGCAGATCATTGGTGGTTGATAGACAAGTGCTAATGTTGTATGGGTGAACTGATTCTGATGGAGCAGATAAAAGAAAACAGTCTAAATTATTACTCTTGTCATTATTTCTGCTTTGGTAGCTCCCACAATATTCCTGATACTGCTTGTAAAGATGGGAATACCTGTTCCTTTCTCCAAAGAGATCATGAGAAGTACAAATAACAGATGAAAGTTGTAGGGGTATACTATAAACAGCTTAAAGTTAAAATCAGCTGTGTGTCAAATTGTGACCATATCGAAAGCAGGACATGGGGAAAAAGAATTTCATTAAAGCATATAAAAAGGAATTTGAAAATGTAAACAGATAAAATTTATATTCCATCAATCTAATGGTAACTTCTCTACTCATGTATAAGCTTCCTTCCAGAGAAAAATTTCTTTAATAAAAATATGCATTCAAATAGATAATTTTCTTTTAATAGTTTAAAATGATCACTAGATTCAAGCTAAATTTCTAAATCTAAACTGGCCTCAAAAGACTGGAGGAAACTTCTTATATTAGACCAGACTTTTATCCAAGGTAGTTTGCACTATTTCAGTACTTTGAAGCATGTTGCCAAAGGATAGTTTTTAATCTGCTTTTAAGCACCCTAAAAACAGACTTTCATGCAACAATGCCCTACACTTTATGCAACTTTTCACAGACCTTCACATTGAAAATTACATTCCCACTATTTCTGCATTTGTCTTCAAACTTATGTTAGATTCATCTTCTGCTTTGCTTATATTAAGTAATATACATGGAATTAAGTTACTTTCACTTGTCTGTGTCCATCTGAAGAAAAGGAATCTGGTTTGATCCGACCCTCTGTTATCTGCTTCTCATACTTGAAGGTCTATTGCCATTCTCATGTCTTAGAGCTGCTGGTATGGCTCTGTTCAGGAGAGTGAAGACTTTTCCAGTGTCCCCTGTCACGTGTGACAGCTTTTTAAAAAGAGCTGAAAAGACAGCTTGCATTTGGGTGCCTGTCATAATTCTCTCCACCAGACAGCTAAGAATTAATTTCTCTTGACCATAAAGTTAGCCAAATAATTTTATTTTGAAAAGAGTTCTTGTAGTTTCAGGTTTTTTTTCTTCTTTGTTTTGGTGGTTTTGCTGTATAGAGGAAACAAAATACCTTTGTGCTTTTTGTCTTGTGTAATGACAATACATATCATAGATGATTTTTTTTTGTTTGGATGTATTTCAAATCCTACAGTTAGTAGCATTTTATGCATTACTAAATGATAATTATAATCCATGAAAAGATACAAGTTCTTTTTGACATGTGTGCCAGGTGCCTAGACATATAAAAGACATACTTGCCTTTCAAAGGCATATTTACTACAAATTTTCTTGCATATTATCTGATGAATCACTTCCATGGTGTCAGGAATTCAATACTATTCCCTGAAAGCTCATAAATAAAATTAGACCTAGATATAGTTAATTTTTACTTAAAGATGTATATGATCTTTGTTGCACAAAAATTGCTTTTCCCACAAAAATTGCTTTTCCCACTAAATTTAATCACTCTGACCAATTCTAAAATAACAAATAATGTAAGCTTGGTATCAAATATTGGTTATCAATTTGATTGACATGAGATAGTTAAATAAGAACAATATATCTTTCCACAAGTGTTCAATTAAGACTTCTTAAAAGATGTATACAAAATCTTTAGTTAATCAGAACAATTTTTGGAAATGTTGGTAGCCTTTTTTTTTAAAAATGGACCAGACAAAATCTTTCTCTTCAGAACTGTGTCATGCGATTTGTGCTGGGTATCAGTGGATTTTAAATTATGTTTAAGCACCCATATGTAAATTCAGTATATTTTAAATTTTTTTTCTATAGAAAGGAAGGAAATGTATTCCTATTCCTATTAATGGCAGCATAAAAACAATGAAAGAAAAAAAAAGAAAGGGCTTAGCATATTCCAGTATAAGTAAAGGTTATTGCTTTTTTGTGTAAGGAAGGTTATAGCAAGGAAGAAAATCTGAACTGATAAAAAATGTTATGGGGATAGGACCAGAAGGTTGGAAGGAAAAGCATAGATTGGCTATTCTGAGCATATGAATCCCAGGATCTAAAGGGTGGTGACCTCACCACCTGTAATGATTTATGGAAGCCTTGGAGAACTGAGAAGCTGCCACTGAGACGGGATAAGTATATTGCTGATAGAAAGCATGATCCTAGAATTACAGCACTGTGCCAGAGTCATAACTTTAAGTCTTGGTAGTATACAGAAACGGGTGCTGCTTTTGCAAGCTCTCAAAGCTTACTGAGTGATAAAATAAGGAAAGAATGAAGAATATCAGGCACAAGTGACTTCTAAATCGTCTAGTAAATAACAGAGGAAAAATAGGTATAAAGGAAGCTCAATGTAAAATCTAATGAAGTATTTGTGATAGTAAAAATTAATAACATAGTGATTTGCAAAGTGTCATTGAAAAATTAATGGAAATTGTTTTGAATAACACAGAGGCTGAAAACTGCCCAAAAGACTGAACGTAAATAAAAGATTATGATAATCAACAGTATATTGAGCTGGCATGTGAAGGGCAAGAAGTGTGTAGTGAGATGTCACAGAGATCAATTTTATGTCTGATTTAATTTAACATTTTTATTAGTGATTAGCAAATGATATACCCAGCATGTTAATGAGTTTCTTCAGATAAAGATGTACTAAAAAGCAGCACAGACCAACGAAGTTAGTTCAGAGATCTAGAGAGGTTAAAAAATATGAGGAAGTTATCTGATCCAAGAGGCCACAAAATTGAATATGTTGTGAAAAATCTTTAAAACATAGATAATTGAGGGCTTTTTTTTTTTTTTTTATATATCATAAGCACACTTAACCTCTTCAACAGATGCCATACATCTACAAATAGGCCTGTGTGCCAGGCAAGAGGAAGATGGCAAATGCCTTGTTTTCCCCTCTTTAGTGTTTACACATGAAGTAGGTTGGCATTTCTGCAGTTGCAACCACGTCCACAATGGCTAGTTCTTCTTTGCTTTCTGACATCATCTATACTTTTTATTTTCCAGTCACCTACAGACAGCAACATGAACTGGTATAACCAATATAAGCAGACCAAAATAAAATAATGATCTATTATTTGTCTTAATTTATGTGGACTTTCAGGATCAGCTAGGACATACTGCTCCAAAGAGTGAATCAGAAATTCACATTTATCAGCAGTTTTTCATAGGGAAAATTGGAATGCACATCTAGGATGTAGAGTTTGAATACTTCTTTGAAATTTTTGCTTTAATATTTAGTTCCTTTGCTGGTTGTCTGATTAATTTGGATTAATGTTCCAACTCCAGACTGCAAGAAATGACCAGTATATCTTTTGCACGACTTCTGTAACAACTTTTGTTTGTTTTTTGTTATGGCATGACTACTTAATGCCACCTTTTGTGCTGGGGGCCAGGATTTTCTAGAACAATCTGCAGTGAAATCTGCCTTTCAGCTGACTGGATCTTTCCTTTTCTCCTGACTTAGTTTCCCACCTATGAACCCGTTGTGACTTGGATTAATAGTGGATCTGAGAGCTACAGAAGCTGCGATGTACAAAGTGAGGAAATAAAACATAAGTGGAGGTACTAAAATATATATATATATATACACACACTTAAGACTGCAATGAAATTTTAACATTTGAAATATCAAGGCAGTGAACTGTTAGCCTGAGCACGGTTGAGCTGAGTGGCTTCCTCAGATTGCTTAGTAGTCATGATAGAAAGAACTTTTCTGTTTGTATATTGATTTCCATACTCACTCTGAAGAAAGACATGATGATATTAGCTAAGAAGAAAAATTGCAAAACAGTTGATGACAATAACCACACACCTGTATGGAGTGCTTACAAGTTCAACATTTGATTTCCGCTCCTTGTTTTTGACTTTGGATTTTCCATTCTTAAGCTGGAAAGGTTGAAGTTCGCCTTTATTCCATACTCTGGAAACATGGCAGGTCATTCTCACATGAATGGATCTCAGAAGGGTTGCTGCACTTTATGTGCTGGATCTCAGTTATATGTACTTATGCTGAGCAAGATATAATACAGAATTGCTGGGTTTCATGACCTGTTTTTCATGACCTATATCCTTAAGACAGAAGTCAGATGGAGTATGAGAGGAACTTGGACACATCTTATGTGACCTTCCTGGTTATTATTATATGTCAAAATGAGAACTTTCTTAGAGAGCTAAAGTGAAATAAAATCAAAATTGTAATAAAAAATTTCTCAATTTTGCTTCAATTTTGTTAATAATTTTCCAAATGCTGCTGGTTATACAATGAATCCATGTCTACAGTGTTCCTTTTAGCAGCTGTGCAATCATTTAATATGTAAATTGTGTTGTCATGCACAACCTTCATTTTAATCTTTAATGTATGTGAATGTATATGCCTGGATTGTCAAACGCAGATACCCAAACCTATAGGAAATATATCGAATCTCTATTTAGCCACATATAGTTATTTATGGATGTGGTTTGGTGCATTTCAGAAGTGTGAACACTCCCAGCACAGATGGGAATGGAGGAACTTTAACTACCTCACTGAGGATTGGTAGCTAGGTATAAGATATACTAATGTCTGAGTTTTGACATGCTAATGATTTCCTTCTTATGATATAGATTATCCTTATTGATATTATAAGACAAATATAATAAGATATAATATCCTTATTGATATTATAAGACAAAAGAAAAAAAAAGTCCGACTCGGAGGAAAAAAGAAGGAGGACCATTCTTAATTTAAATGATGCTTGAAAGTGGTATGATTAAGATCCATTTTCTGTACTCAGTTAAGAAATATATTGATAGAGACATTGCCCATAAATGGTGGGGAAATAATCTTTCCTAAATTACACAGCTAGGTATTTTCTTGTTAAGCTATTTGGCTGATGCTCTTTTAGTCTGTATAGCTTGCAGTAAAAAGGTTACAATTCAAGAAATCATTTCATTTTCAGACAAGGAGTAGAGAATGCAAAACACTTCAGCAGAGAGTGTTTGGGACATCTGGTCACGAACCAGCCCTTAGTGCTGGTCCATGGATAAATTGGAGTAGCATTGGATATCCAGAAGAGGGCACTTGTGACTCTCCAGTCTGTCTGCTCAACCCAAATCACTGTCTGCACTGCAAACTTCTTGTGACTGGGGGGGAAACGCTGGGGATGCTCTCATCTGAAATGAGCTAAAATACTAATAAGCAGTTATGGGTTTTGCGTGGCGTCGAGTTGGAAGATTTGCTTGCAGATTTCAGCTATCAATGGGCATATTTATCACACAAGCTGCTATAAAAAATGAGCAACACCTTTCAAGTGATTTCAGAACTGCAGCTGATGGCTGCAGAAAGCTTCCCTTGTACCAAAAGGACTAAAAGCATCTTCTGCTAAAAGTTCAGTTCAGGCTATTGGACTCGATTAGTATTTAGACAGTGACACTGGGTGTTTGGGGGCAAGAAAAATTCTATTTCTGTATTTGTGGTAGAGGAAAGAAAAAGAATAAACAGTTGATGGAATGTTGTACTTCATGTAAGACAATCCAGTATTTGAGGTCTCACATGGAAAATAAGCTGCAAAAAAAAAATATTTATTTTATGCCTTTGAAACCAAAGTAGGTGTTTGAGTATGATGGAGGTGAGGATTATTGATCATATAGCACTGAAACCATGATGCCTAAGTTCTAGTATATGAACAGAGAAATCAAATTTGTTCTTGAACAGTCAAGATAGGAATACTGAAAGGCTTTAAATTCTATGGCTAATAGATGAGACATGAAATATGACGACTTCAGTGGGGGATTATCAATGTGTAAGGAGTTAGAGGAACAAAACCTAATCTGAGCTTTTCCCTCATACGTACTTACATTTGGTAGCAGAACAAATATTTTGAAAGTGCCTAAGTTGCAAAAAAAACATAGTATTTAGTACACAAAATTAAATTATTTTAAAGGTAATTTCCAGTTAAATAGATTTTTTTTTTTTTAATTGGGAAAGTGCTCATGAAAAGTTTCAACTGAATTGAATGAGACACTGTGTTACTGTGCAAAACGCTGACCTCCAATAAACCCCTCTTCCAAGGGGCGCTGAAGTTTTCTAACTGTATTTTCCTCCCCTGTTTTGCTGGAGCTAACAGGCCTGACTTCTAAGGTGTGTAAACTTGTGTCATGTGTCGCATTCTGAAGGCTAGAGTTTAATGGTCTCCTGGGCTTGAGAAAAACGTGTTTCAAAACTAATTGCAATGCCAAAAATACATTTGTTTTACGTACTTTGTTAAACTTTTGTGGAGTAGGTGTAGTGAAAAATCTTAAGAGGTAGAAAACAATCATTCCAACACATATTGACATCATTTAGTTTCCAATAAATGAGCACTTTTCACAATTCCATCAGTTAAAACGTCTCTTTTTTGCTGATAGTGTAGGGTGCTAGGTGAGTGAGAGTGTATGTGTGTGTGTGTTCTCTCCATTGGGAGGATGTGAAGAGGTGTGTAGCAGTGGCATGTCTTTGCTTTGTTTTATTAGCTATTTTTGCAAATTAGTCTTGCTGAATGAATTGTATACATTTTTAGCAATTCTCCCTCCAGTTGCTATAGCAATGCTGTGGCTATCATGATGTGTGAGTAAAGCACTGGCTTTTGGGAAAAGATTGTGAGACCAGCTAATGTGGTTTGAATGAAAGGGAGAAGCTGACATAATTCTTTTGAATTGAAAGTTTAGTTTTTGTATTAAGCAATATTAGTTGAAAGAAGTATCTTTTTCCTATAAATCTTGCCTTGTTTAGTTTTTCCGCTGAGATTTCAACACATCAAACTAATTGAATAGCACTAGATACAATTTGTAAAGCAGTATCATCAAATTCATTCCAGTTATCCCTCTACACTGCATTTCTCACCAGTGCCCGCTTGAGTTCTTATTAAGTGAAATTTGATGAGCTGTGATGATTGCAGGGTCACCTTCCTGATTCACAAAGAAGCTGCTGAGCAACAATATTCTACAAAGGTTTACAAAACTAATCCCCTAATTTCTGCTCCTCCAAAGACTGTGTCGCATATCTATTCATTCAGGTTGGCATGAATGAAAAAAGAAAAATGGCATTTTTTATTAATATATCTGTACAGTACCTGTGGCTGAGATGATCCTAAATTTAGACTGTCATATTCTTACTGCTGACTGAAAAATAGGTAATGAAACAAAATAGCTGCATGCATTCTCAGGAAATGAGAGACCTGGAAGATATATGACTGATGTATCTACTTCGTTTAAGAGGGCAGAACTATGATGTAGTACATCAGATGAGGTTTGTCATTCTCAAATTCAAATTTGCATATTGAAGAGTACACACAAAAATTGCAAAAGGAAGACTGTGTGGAAAATGTTGTGTGCACCTCTTCTATGATAGGGTAAAGATGAGGAAGCAAGGAGTGTGAAGGGGTGGGGAGGATGTCCATGAATATTAGTAATGTGTTACAGTTGTGAAAGTGCATGAAGGCCCAGACTTATACCTACTTAAAATAAAAAAAAAATCTCACGCATTCAAAAGTGCTGGGTAGATTCCTATTACCATACACTTAGTTAATTTTCTTGTGTTAAAGCCAACAGGATTGCTCAAAGTTAGTATCTCCAGGTCCAGCAACACATGGTAAAGAACAATCAGAGGACTATTACAATATTGGTTATGCATTCTTTCTTGGTGTAGGCAGAAAGGTATCAAATGGTTCCACTACATGTCAAATACAAAGATTCTGGTTGTAACTGGTATAAATGTTACAAGTTCTTCTGTCTTTACAAGGAGGAAAACAAGAAAAATAGAAAACATTAGCAAACTTTTGGATAGAAACTATGATTCTAACCAAAGCATAATTTATATTTCTCCATGTTTTCAGAGACATTAATTATTGATGGACTCCTGACTGAATCTGGAATCAGCATGAATCTGTCCTTGGTCTATAATGTATATGATGAACAGAGCTGGTATTAATTAATATGTTCCACAGCTGTATTTTCTTCAGCGTGCTAGAACTGTTTTCTGCTGGAATATTGTCTGATTTTTTTCCGGCACAGACACTTTTAATGGTTGATGCTAAAGATAACAAAACTAAGTATTTGCATTTTTTTGAGGGCTTTGGATGAGCATTTTTAAAGATTGTAAGGACAGCAGAAACATACTTAATGAAGGGTCTAATATGCAACACACGAAATTCATTTGAAGTCACATGTAGTATTAAGGAACTCAGAAAATTACTTCAGGCTATGGGAGCCTGATGAGAGAACAGATAATTTCACTAATTAAACCCTATTATTGTTAGGACTGAATATGTTGAGGAAGCATACCTCATGATTATAAGGAGAGTAGACAGAGGCTACCATAAGCACTGATACCACACATCTGACTTCTGTCATCCAACACAACATATCATCTAGGTCATTGTCAATTGATCGAAAACATAAATTATCATTTTTTGGTATAATTACCTGCCTCATTCTCTAAAACTTTTTCAAATTCTCCTCTCAACTGATAGGCACTTAATTCTGCTGAGGGTGCTGGAAGGCATGGGATGGCTAGAAGAATTTTTGTGGCCAGCTGGGTCATTATCTCTAAAGTGTGCTGAAAATGCTTCATTCACAAAACAAGTATCCGGGTACCCCAAGATACAGAGAAACAATATTATTATACAGCTATATAACATACTATAACCTATTCAGTTAAGTAAATGTTTTCTTAACTGGCACAAACTGTATCCTCTCAACTCTAACGGATTTTATTTATTCTTTAGTATCCCTTTGGCATATTGATTCAATGAATATGATCTGATGTTGCAGCAAAACTGGTGTGCATAAGGAGGTCTTTGTTGGTTTTATCTCTTTTGCAGCCTGTCACTATACACTGCCATCTCCAACAAATTTATTCTTCTATCACAAATGTACCCCAGGCATTCACTGTAGGTTTCCTTCTCCAATACCATACTGCTTCCTCTCTTAATTTGACTTCAGGCTCTTTCCACTAGCTTTGTTCTCTCTGCTTGTCTCTCTTAATACAAAACACATCATGATTTCCTATAATCTGAGAACTTTGAGTCTTAATTACTCCATATGTCTCTCCCTGTATTTAGTCCCTTTCAGTGCTTCTTCCTTTGCTTCTGTGAATTTCATTATTTGCCTTTCAATCTGGCTTTAGACTCAACTCTAACAAGACCATAGTAGTAAGTAGTCACTAGAAATACTACTGAATAAACAGCTCAATTTACTGTCAGCACTCCTTATCTGGTGGTTCTGGTTCTGATAATAATTCAGCAATTACCTCTGAGCATCCAGTTCACTCCTCCTGTGCTTCTCTTCTCAATTCTTCAATTATTTTGTCTGTCTTCTTTTAATAGAGTGATTTGGAGAAAATTGCTTGCATAGAGTTAGTGAAAATAGAATTATGCAAGTTCAGAATGTTAGAGGTTGCAAGGGTGTCTGAAGCTCTCTTATTCCCACACTCTGCCTAAAGCTGGCCCAATCATCTCAGTTTGTTCTCTGAGTTTTGAATAAAGCCAAGGACACACATTGTATATCCTTTCTGGACAAACAGCCTCAATGTTTGGCTGTTTCTCTAGGTGTTTTTACCTCCAAGGTTATTGTTGTTGAGAGTTTGTGCTGTTCTACTGTCCAGGGGTCTTTTCCTTGGAATCTAATATTCTTCATTGCTAGAAAGAAATATATACTTGAAGAAAGAAATTTATACTTTAACTGAAGTTTGCCACTCAAGAAAATTCTTTTTTTTTCTGAGAAATTAAATAAAGATTATTCTTAGGTTTAGAAAGAAGTTTTTATATGAACAATTTCTAAGCCCATCAATAACAAATTAAAAATAAAATAATATAATACTGTCCTGATTGTTTTGTCCACTGGATAATAATTCAATGTATTTTTTCACAAATGCACCAGGAAAGCTGAACCACAATATTGCTTTTTTATCAAGTATGTGCATTGCTTTGGACACTCAGCAATTGTTTTTGTTGACACCAAAGTGAATAATATGACAGCTGCATTTTTAAATGTTGAATCACAAATTCTCTGATTTCTGTATGAGTATTACTGGTTACACTTGAAGTCAATATTGATTAAGGTGCAAAAGTACCTCCCAGAATAAGAATAAAATCAAGACCTCAGAGCAAGGAGAATATTATATGCTGGAATATGACAACATTTTATCATAGCTGATAAAATTGCCTTTGAATTAACCAGTCATAACTAAAATAACATATTCAGTCTATAACTGCAGCCATTCAAAATGGGATATGCTCAGTCCAAGTGCTATGCAACTCCCAGTTCTGTAACCCTGGGGAAATAGATGGACACTGCCATTATATTATTATTATTGTATGACTAAATTCTGTTTCCTAGCTATGCCTGTTTAAATACAGCCTTCAGAACTGAAAACTGAGTTCTATTCTGGAGTTTCTTAGGGTTGATCTGTATACATATGCAGTTTGGAAATATGAAGGAGGAATGATAATCTTCTTGAATAGTAAAATTATGTAGGCTAGGATATCTTTCAGTCTGAAATGGTGTTAGTTTGACTTGCTTTTAAACTCAAAACTAGAAATTTCCCTTGGATTAATTATTTTCTTCCCAGTATCTCTTAATCCTGCTTAGTCTTTCTCCTTGATCAGTTTTTAAAGATTTGAGTGATTAATCCTACCTGTCCCAAGAACAGAGCTAAGAAGTGAGACTATTTTTCATAGCTACCACACTTCTCAGGGTAGATAAACCTGTGACAGAAGCAAGACAATTTTCAAGCAATTTGTGAAGAGGTAGTGGTTTTTTGCACTTCAATTTTTTTTCTGATTTGTGTCTTGAGGGGAATCTGAGCATTAAGAGTTACTTCCATCCCTTCATTTGTCTATTCTGTGCTTCTGTTTTTGATTTGAGTGATGATCTTAGTAAATATTCAGAGCATTCAGCTGTATGTCTGCCATCTGCCTCTTGCCAGAGAGTTGCTTGTCTGTGCCTGCTGCATAGGAAGAGCTTTTACTCAAAATCTATCACTTGGTGCTGCCATTTGAAATTTAAAAGAGGCTTACCCCAATACCTCAGCCTTTCAAATCTGTCTCAGGCTGATGTACACACAGTTTAATAGAATTTATAAAGTTATAAAAAAAATCTCTTTATCCTTATTAGTTAGCTTTATCTGGAGCCACTTTTAAAACTATGCAAGACTAATGTTGCAACTCAACAAGTCTCTAACAAAAGACATCTTTGATTACAGAGGTGGCAAGTGAAAAATATTGTCAACAAAAGTAATCATAAAGCAGTATAACGACTTCAAATTATATTTAATAGCAGTTAATTTTCATCTCAACACTTCTCTTCCAAGAATCTCAAGGAAATTTTTGGCTTTGAAAGCTACAGAAAATAGCATGCCCATTGCTCTGAGACTGTCTAACACTGTTAAATCAAAGTAGTCTGAATGTCTGTCATGTTACCCCTTTGTTTCACAGTTCTGAGTATCTTTTATCCCTTTTTGCTCCAGATAAATTGTGCTTGTCTTTTTTTTTTAATGAAGCTTAAGAAGTCTAACTGATTTTTTTTCCTATGAATGTTCTTGATTTAAAATATCTTTATTAAAGTAATTTTGGCAGCTCCTGTTTTCACCAGTTTTCTTCTGAGTTACTTTTGTTGCCAATAAAGGCCCTTTGTCTCTAGGAAATAGCTGTGGAATAACTGAAGACTGAGGTTTTATAAGGAATGGATTTGAAGATAGCACTTCAGTACTTAAATTTGGTTTTGTGTTGCCCCAGAGGGAACAGTAAATTTTAATAAATCTCCTTCAGGCCAAATAAATATATTTAATAAATTACTTTCAGGCCGTACTCTGGGCTTTGGAGATCATCCAAAGGAGATCTTCCAATCTCCTTTGACTCTCTCCATCTGACCTGCCTGAGCTGTTGAGGCACCAGGTTAGTATAGCTGCAGGCAGCTACTGCAGGAGGAGATAAATGCTTTGAATGTACTGAAAGCAATGTTTATACCAAGGAATATATGGCAATATGTTATGTCGTGGCTTCAGCTTTACTGTATGTTTCTTACTGTGATCTTCTGTATTCTTACTCCTTTGGAAAACAATGGAGACCATGTTGCTGATTAAATCAATACCAAAGCTGGGAAATCTTGTTAACATAAAAAAAGGAAAAAAATGAGATACAGCTGAGTCAGGAGAAAATTGAACCCTAAAAACCACGCCACCTCCACCATTAAAATGACACCTGCCTCCTTAAAACAGTCTTTTAAAATATTGACAGGAAACCTTCTACATTCACTTCCCCAACAGATGGGATGGAAGGAAAGGCAGCATTAGGACCCCAAATCCTGCAGACTCCTGAAAAAATGATGCAATATGCTGTTGAGAGTCTGGTTTATCACTGAAAAACAAAGAAGCAAAATATAATTAATTTTTCTTATGCTCATCCTTGTCCAAGAAACAGAACTAGGAAAAAAAGGATCCCAAAAGAACATATTCCTTTAGATGTGAGCTGTGTATATAATAAATTTGAAGTAGCATTTTTATGCCTTGCCTAATTACTTACTTGAGTTATGCTTCAGTAACTTTAGAACAGCTATTTAACTGTTTTTAGTTTAATTGCTGAGAGTAGCCTCTAAATCTCACTCACTTCAGTACCAGCATTCATCACAGCCAATTTATATAGAATTATTATTTCTGAGAGAACAAAAATATTTTTTCCCATCTTTTTTCCCCATGCAGTTCATTTAGGTACCTTGGATAGCACTGATCTGGAGTTTCTCGGCAAACTGTTAATTATCTCAGTTTTATTAGTAACTATCTTACTTTTAATGTAATAAGATTTTTAAATGAAGTAGACAAAGATTTAAAAATGAAGTAGATTTAGAAATAGTTAATAGGACCTTTGACTCCTAAAATATAGGAATATAGGAAGGTATAATTTCTGTTGTATCTGTATGGGACCACAAACAACAATGCTGAGACAGCCACTGCAATAAATCTGAAAGTTTAGCTTTAACTTTGCTCTGCCTCCTGACTCTTGAATGTGTAACCATACAACTCTGAAGTTATCTTTAAGTACTTCTCAGTGGATTTGCATTGTGGGGTTGTTTGTTTTAAATGTATGGGGGAAAGGTGGGAATGAAGGTGTGTGTATGGGTACACGTGAGTATATAGCTGGAAATGTAGAAAGTACAGAGTAACTAAACAGCAGTGAAACACCCTCATTCAAAATCTTCTGGAGGTCTGGATATGTTTTATCAAAATTTAGAGGAAAAATGTGGGTTTGTACTCTAAGCTCTCATCCAACATGCTTTTCACCTTTCCTCAGCAATCTGTAATGGATGAATGGGCCGAATGCTTAGATAGCTGCATTTAGTTTTGGTGATTTTTTAGCTTTTGTTGGGTTTTGGGTTTTTTGGTTTTTTTTTTTGAGATGGTGATGTTTGTTTTTCCCATTTAAACTCATTTCACTTCATTCTCAAAAACTTGAATTGATAAGTTGCCCGAATTTCAAAATAGGAAATGGATTTTTTTAAATATCTGGAAAATATAGAGGTAAATGTGCTAGTCTTTATGAAATGTGAAAATAAGGCATGTTCATAATTTTCCATTAAAATTAGCAGAATCATTAGCTGATAATTATATTTCTGCAACACAGGATGAAAGGGCTTCATCTTCTTTACAGGTATTGAAAGTTGACATAAACATCTCTTCCAAACTTCTGGCTTCCTAGGAATCAATAATGCATGTGTAATACATGATTTGTTTATTTACACAATTATATATTAAAAAAAAAAAAAGTAAGAAAAGGCCATGTGTTGGAAAAAACTAGTATAATTTTCAGATTCTCTTCTTGAAAACTCAGTGATTTTCGAGCAGGTGTATAACCACTGCATGTATTAAGATATGACGGACAGATCATTCAGGTATGTAAATCCATTCATGTGCTTCTGCAGATGTGTTTATTTTGTGTTTGATTTAGTAAACAAAATACAGCATTGATCTTATTTCACTCTTTTTAGGCTCAGAATCCAAACTTTTTTGAACAATCGATAGTGTTATTTAGAATATAACATGCAAAGCCTTACAGATGTTTAAGCATACCAGGCTTCAAATTATAAACATATCAAATGATACATGAAAATTACAGTTCAGACTTGCTCAAAACTTTACATGTGAATCTCTCCCGTGATGTAGGGATGTGAAATTTTTGCTTTCTTTATTATAAATGTTCTTAAACATAACAGTCAGACATAACAGTGATAACAACCTTAGTCTGTAATGGACTTATTTTACTTCCTAATCTTCTTATGGGAAACTTGCATGGGAAAGGAAAGAACTGTGTTGCTGTGGAGATATGAAGGCTACTGGAGAATGAGCAAGGAGATTGAAGTAGACAGGGGGGAAAAAGGGATTAAACTGAAGAGTGGGAAAAGAGGTGTTTTGTTGTTGATTTTTTGTTGGTTTTTGTGGGTTTCATTTCTATAAAGCAGAAATGGGAACGGTCTGACAGGGACACAAAAGGAGACACGTTACCAGTGACAGACGTTTAAGAATGAAATAGAGCTAGAATCATAAGCTAATACTGACCTACTTTTTTATGTGTGTAAATATTCTGTGTGAAAATACAGAATGTGGCATTTTCTCTGTATGTCACTTTACAAACACTGTATTTTATTTAAATATTTTTTTACCTTAGGCCTGTTTCCCACATGAAAAAGCTCAGAAAGTCACAACTGGTGTTTTTCTCAGGCAGTTTTCAACTTTGGGAGTAGCAAACATCTTACTGTGCTTCCAAGAAATAATCCCCTCCCCATAGAAAAAAATAGTAAAATACATTTCAAAAAGAACACAATAAGACATAATTTCAGTGTAATTTGCTAGTGGTGTGCTCTCTAGCCAAAAGCACTTCATGTTAAATTATTGCTTTACAGCATAGAAAACCCAAGTGAAGAGAAGATTACAGATTTCATAACAGGGGGTACCTGACTTAATTTGGAGTCACATACTTGCCTCAGCAGTGAAACTAGATATGAAACTTGCAAAAACCATGGACTTTCAGGTCTGATTCATGCTGTGGATCTTCTACTTTCTTATGTAGACATACCTTCAGGCAGGCAAGGGCAAAGAAAAGCCTTGTGAGACAAATTTGGGTGATGGGAAGAAGAAATAATATGGCAAAACTAGAGACAGAGATGAGGGGAGATAGAGAGGTGATGGCAGTCTTGTTTAGAAAAGCTGAAGCACATTGAGGGAACTGTGAGGAGGTCTTATGAACCCTGAGAGGGCTGTGAGGTCTTGAGCCCAGCCTGGGAAAAAATGAGGATGAAATGGGGAGACTGATCCTGACTGCTCTGGAGAGCCCTGCCAATAGGTAATTTGACAGCTGATACTTTTCTGTTTTTTGGAGGCTGTTTTTGAAGTCTGTGAATGAATGTTGCTTGTTCCACCTCCTCTGCTAGTTTGTGATGATATCTTTCTGTTTCTAGAGAATCCTGTCTATACTCATGCAACAGCCTTGAAATAGATTTTATTGCTTCAGTTCTGGTGCCAAGCTCTGCAGGCATCTCAAAAAAATGCTATAGATAGAATGTTATTTTAATTTCTGAATTGCAAACTGGGCAAATTTTGCTCTGATTATCTTATTTATGGCATCTTTCACATCTTATGCAGCTGGTTTTGCAGGCTTACCCTTTCTTAAAGTTTTTTTATGTGTTAGCCTGTGTCAGTATGAATGTGTGAAACTCTTGCTTGGTTTAAGTTAATGGAAGTTTGCTGACATTTCATTTGGATTCTCATGCTTCTCCAAGTGTTCTGTGCCTTTTAAAAATAAATAAAGTAAAAAAAAAAAATGAAGGCTTCATATCCACCCAGTAAGCAACTTCATCATTTAGGTTTGTTCATTGTCACAGACTCTCACCAAAGTGACAAGTTATACCAAAATTTTAATCTAGTATCTCAGGAAACTTCCATATGGGGCCTCTTGCACTGTAAGAACATGTGTGTACCTGGATCTGGCCAGCATGTTTCCACATTGCACAATAAAACCTGTATTTAAAGGGCAAACAGAGCCACTTAATAGGGTTTTAGATAATCTCCAGCTGTACAGTGGAATCATTCTGCAACCACTGCAACTTTTCAGCCATCAAAAAAGGAAAATGTGTAGGTTTTTTTTTCTCTGGGGTCTTCTCTATGACAGCAATTAAAGACTTTGTATAAAGTATATCTACTTTTCTATCTGATATGGATACTAGCCAGAATGTTACACTAATAACTCTGCAGAAATATTCATATTTAGGTCTTGAGTTTTCAGGTTAAACTTTCTGCAGTTGTACTTGTTAACAATATTTGTCTTGAATTTTGGTGCAAATATAAATTACATATTAATTACATATTTCCAAATTTAATTAGCTCTGAAAACAAAACAAACAAACATTGACTTCCACCTTCCAGACTGCAAATCTAACCTTAGATTAAGATGTCTAAAGCAAATCCAGAATCATGAAAAATTATTTTGCATAATGTTTCTTTTAGCAGTTTAGCATGGCTTTAATTGCAGAAAAAAATGCACCTGTATGTTGTATTTCCCATCTTAAATGTCAATTTTTTAGTTTGCATTCAAAT
This sequence comes from Polioptila caerulea, assembly GCA_013397295.1. Classification (NCBI taxonomy): domain Eukaryota; kingdom Metazoa; phylum Chordata; class Aves; order Passeriformes; family Certhiidae; genus Polioptila; species Polioptila caerulea. The sequence goes on along the minus strand of VYXF01002844.1, from coordinate 444,753 downwards.
ATATTCTCTCTGCATATATGCATGTATAAATATAGATTCCATCCTTACAGCATCTTCTATTGTACTAAATTATAAGTAAGAGATTTTTCTTTAGCTTTTAATTGCCTAGAGGCTGGTATTTGAGGTCAATTAGGAGAGAGTCACCAGGCAGCAGAATAAGTCATGGGACGTTATGAGACTATTCATTCCTATTTTCAGGTCCAAGTTTTCAAACCCAGAGACTGGAAGTTCAGTTTACTCTGTGGCTGGAAAGAAGCCCCACTCTATCCTGTGAGTAGACAAGTGTTTCATCTTTCTGTGGGACACTTTGATTATAAGAAAGATCTTGTATTTTTTAAAGACCTTTAGCAGTTATGAGGTCACTTGTTTTGTAGAGGTCGTGCCCTCTACTTTGTATTGCACCCAGTAGAAATGGAGAAGGGAAAAAAAAGGAAATTTTACAGAGACTTAAACTCTTATCAACTTCAGTATTCTTTTTTATGTGGGTCATCCCATTTTCCCCCTGCTTCCTTTTTAGTCTTCTCAGTTTATATGTTAGAATCTTTTTTGTTGAGGGAAGAGACAGATGAGACCGTAAAGATAACACTTAAAAGTAACATCAATCAGGTAAAGAGAGAAACTTAATTACAGACATTTTTAAGAAGAGAAGTGAATATATTCTGTTTGAATGCATTATTTTTTTGTAGTGCTTTCGAATCTATATTGTTTATATAGGCAGAATCTGGACACACTAAAAACCTGAAAATATTTCCTCCAATTGCTGTCCATGATATGTTCACATTTTGACATAATTGTGTGCAGGCTCCTACATGCAGGCTGAATAAATGTGACAGTTTCTGCTTCTTAAAAGAAATAATCTATCAGCTTTGTATAATTGCATTTTTCACAGTTCTGTCAACTGGGAAAAGTCTTTGACTAATAAGTAGTGTTCAGATTTAACTCAAGATGCATACACCTCTGAAACTTGCAACTCTTATCTGAGTAAAGAAAAACAGATTAGCAAGAAGACACTGTGGTGCAATTAGTTATAGAAAAAGCTGTCCTGGTTTTGGCTGAGATAGAGTTAATTTCTTCACGGTGGCTGGTAGAGTGCTGCATTTTGGATTCATTATGAGAATAATGTTGACAACACATGGATGTTTTGGTTGTGGCTAAGTAGTATTTGCCCTAAGCCAAGGACTAATTTTTTTCAGTCTCATGTTCCGCCATTGAGGATGTGCACAAAAAAGCTGGAGAGGAGCATAGCAAGGACAGGTGACCCGAACTGGCCAAAGGGCTACATAACATCATGCCCAGTATATAAACAGGAGAGTTATCTGAAAGAGGGATGGGCTTTGGCATTGGTCAGTGAGTGATTAGTAATTGCAGTATGCATCACTTGCTTGGGTTTTATTTATTATTATTGTTATTACTATTACTGTTATATACCATTATTATTGTATTTCACTTTATTGGAATTATAAAACTTTTCTTTACTTACAGGCTTTACTTCTGTTCTTCTCCCCATTCTACTTGATGGGGGTTGAGTGAGGTCTGTATGGTGCTTAGTTGACATTTGGGCTTAAATCATAATACAAGCAAAAGAAACAGAGTCTTTGCTTTTGCAGTGACCAGTCTAACAGCATTGCGACAACTTCAGATGTTCAACTTCTGCTTATTCCATTGTAATTGCTGAAAGACAGATATATAGTTTGCATTTTATTCGACTAATACTCCTTTCTTTGTGGAAGAGAAAAATGGAAATACAAATTCCATCTATAAATAGACAATGAAAACTGGAAAATCTTCCCTCCAATGTGTGCCTGTGGGAAAATTCAAGATTAGTGTTTAGAGAAACCAACATTATGTATACCAAAAGCATAAATGTATGATTATCATTTCTATATGGCTGCAACAACATATTGATGTTTTTTCTCTAAATTAAAATTGAATAATAGATGCTTCCTGGAGGTTAACAATGAAAATTTGTTTTTATGGAACAAATACTGATACTTGCCTCTGACCGAAGTCATAGACAAGTTCCTAGGAGTGCAATAACTGAATTTTGTTTTCCTGGATTTTTTTAATCCTGATTTTTTTTTTTAATCCTTACTTCTTTTTTTTAATCCTTACTTAGGAGAAATTCCCTATACANTTCCTGGATTTTTTTTATCCTGATTTATTTTTAATCCTTACTTCTTAAGGAGAAATTCCCTATACACTTTTAGGTCACATACCAGTGTGCTTGATGCTCTCTGAATGACTGTTGCTATGACTTCTGGTCAAAGAGATGTAATATAATTGCTGGTGATGTAGATGCCAGTTACAGCCCTCCTGCAGACAGGTCTGAGATGGGGAACCACTGCAATACCCAGATGAGGTACAAATAGTGAAATCAAAGAATGCCATAATTGTCTAAGAAAAGATTAAAACACTAGACAACTATTTCAGAATTAACAGTTTTCTCTGTAATTTTCATTGAAGCTGATCAGCCTCACATATTGGGAAAATATGTATGTCAAATCAAATCTGCATAGCCCTTTGATGTTTGAATAAATGATAGTGCTACTGTGGTTATCTTTGCCAGAGGTACTCTTATCAAAGAGGAAAGGAGATGTGGAAGTGAGTGCTAACTGCCTCCTCTGTTAGGGACCAGCTGCAGCGTGACCAAGATCATATGCTAGACCAAGAATTGTGCTCACTTACATCTGTTCTGTCCTGATTACAGCTGCATCTCAGTCATGGCAAAACTGTGCTTAACATAAATGGCTAAGGTCACACTTCTGCAGTTGAGAGTTCTCAAGATGATTCATGCAATTCTTCCAGAATTAGCTACATAGAAAATAAACTTAGATTTTAACTAGACATTACCTGGAGATAAATTAAGCTAGAAAACTTTTCAATGTGAGGAAAAAAAATGTGATAGGAAGTTGAAATTTTCTTAAACTATGTTGAGAGGAACAACAACTATTTATGATAATGTAAAAAAATAAGTTTTTACTTTAACAAATGCTCTGAACTGGTTGGGTTGTAGTATATGTGCTCACATGAGCAGATCTTAGAAGCTCTTTTATGAAATCAGATGTCATGAGTTTAGAACATTATGTACTGTAAATGGCTACTCCATAGATCACAAAAGCAAAAAATGTCTGGGACTGTTTTAAGCAAATCTATGATATAAATTTTTCCAGATTTTTTTTGTTCTCTAGCATTTTTGTCAACTTATTTTCAATATCTTGAATATGTTGGGATTCAGAGGCCTCATTTAACTTAACCACTCAATGTGTGCCTTCATCCTCAAATAGTGAAGTAAACCAGCAAAGGGAAGAGAGGTGCTTGGACTTGTTTATTGAGAGAAATATAACATGTGTGTTTCTGAATACACTGGGCTCAGTTACCTAATACATAGAAATATACCATATAGCTCATAATTAAAAATATTCTATTAAATTACCACTGGAATGGACTTGATGATGATTCTCAGAAGTCTAGAAAAGGACAATGCATTTAAACATATGCCATTACAAGCAATTTTCTCTTTAATTTATGAAATATGTTGGAGTTGTTCATTAAAATCATAGAATGGTTTGGGTTGGAAGGGATCTTTAAAAGGCATCAAGTCCAATGCCCCTGCAATGAGCAGGGATGTCTTGAATTAGATCAGCTTGCTAAGAGTCCGACTTGAGCTTGAATATTTCCATAGATTGAGCATCTACCACCACTCTGGGCAACCTGCTCCAATGTCTTGTCACCCTCACAGTAGACAATTTCTTCCTTACAGTGTGATTCCACCTTCTTTTAGTTTAAAGCCATTACCCTCTCACAACAAGGCCCACTAAAAAGTCTGTGTCCATATGTTTTGTATGAGCCCCCTTTAAGTACTGAAAGGCCTCAGTAAGGTCTCCTGAGAGCTGTCTCGTCTCCAGCTTGAACAAACCCAAATCAATCAGGCTTTCCTCATAGCAGAGAAGCTCCATCCCTCTGATTGTCCTTGTGGCCTGCTTGGGACTTGCTCCAGCAGGTCCATGTCCCCCCTGTGCTGGGACCCCAGAGCTGGGTGCAGGGTTCCAGGTGGGTCTCACCAGAGCAGAGCAGAGGGGCAAAATCCCCTCCCTCCCCTGCCGCCCACGGGCTCTGGATGCAGCCCAGGACATGTTTGGCTCTCTGGGCTGTGAGTGCCATGGCTGGGTCATGTCCAGCCTCTCACAGCACTCCCAAGTCCCTCTCAGCAGGGCTGCTCTGGATCTGTTTGTCCCCAGCCTGTGTTGATACCAGGGATTGCCCCAACCCAGGTGCAGCACCTTGTATTTGATCTGTTAAACCTCAGGAGATTCCCATATGAACATTTCTCATGCTTGTGCAGGTCCCTCTGGATGGTATTTCATCTCTCAGGTGTGTCAACCCCACCACTCAGCTCAGAAATATACAGAGATAAAAATGGAGCTGATTATTTTATAAATGTCTTAAGATTCAAATAGCTTCTTTGGTGAAATAGAACAGAAAATATTTCCTGCATTTATTTCCTTTGGAACGATTTTTTTCATTATTTCTGAATTTCACAGAGAAACTTTATATGTAAAATGGTTATTCCACAGCTTCCATACACCTTATTGAATACTGAAATACCAGCATTAAGAACTCTTTAAAATGGTAATTACTCTGCCATGTTAAAGTGCATGAAATTCATATCCTTTTCCAGGGTGTAGGAAAATAATCCTGTTTAAAATAATGCATGATTTTACATTTCTCCAAGCATGTGCTGATACTGCATTGTATAAGCAATAAGTGTTTATACACTTGGAAACTTAACTGTCAATGTTGCTTGAAGATAGTTGCAAGTTGTTAAATAAAAGATATGCTAAAGGTACCGTACTTCTCCCAACTTTATTTCCTGTCCAGAGACATTTTTTGTCTAAGTACTCTATCCATCCTATTTTCTGTCTGATAATGCAGTACATACGCAAAAGGAATTCCAAAATTTTTCCAAACTAACGGGTATTAAAGACAATACAGTTATTAAAAATAAACTTTGGAAAATATTTGCTGCTTGATTTTCTCAGAATTAGTTGGTTTTTTTTTTACAAAGCTGAAAAGTTATGTTCATAGCACAGTTTTGGAGTACATAAAGGGGATGTTCATTTGTTTTTTTAATATTATCCAAACTGGAGTGACATATTTCTGCGCTTCTAACATTCTGAACCTCCCTTTTGAGGTGAAGTCAGTCTTAGAAATCTTTTTCTATACCACAATATTTTTATTTTAAACTTTGTGGTACATAATAATCAAGGCATGTCAGAAATTATTGATAACACATCATATCTCTTGAAACTTTATCCTACTTTTTTATAGGTAGTATTTCTACAATAATGTATTGTCAGTGTTTTAGCCCGGCATGTAACTAATAGCTACAAGTGGTGATCAAGAAGAGTTTACTTACTTTTAACATTCATGTGTATGTCCTTTGGAATTTGCAGCTCTGAGAAGCAGTAAGAATATGCACCCAAGAAAGAATTAAAAAAAGGTTTAGCAAGCCAGAAATAGTCTCTGTCTGCCAGTTATAAACCACAGATTGCCATGAATTACATTTTCAATATCCCTTTCATAAGTGTGGCCACCATTACTGTGCTGCCTGACTGAATTATTTTTAAAGCACATTACTACTTAAATGGCAGAAAAATGCAACTTTTCCGTGTTAAACTAGTGGATTTGAGCAAATAATTTCTTCAAGTATTTTCACTTGAAAAGCCACATATTCATTAGGGAAGACTGAGAAAAACATTGTTCTTTTCTGTGCAGCTCTTTCCTTGTGTGAAATAGTTTTGCTCTCTTTATGAGCCCAAATGATGGTTGAAAAAGACACAGGAGCAAATTAGCTAAAAATAGTAGGACAGAACAATGCAGGAAGAAATAACAGAAAAGACTGAGGGAAGAAAAAGGTAACTAAAGAAACACAAAAAGAAGGACTATACTGAAAACATAAATATCAAGAGGAAAAGAGAAAACAAACAACTGATACAGGAAAGACTACAATCAAATTATACTGTATTAGATTTCTTTAACTGCTGTTACATTTTGTTTGAAATGTTTTCTTATAACATTGATTCTCTATTAGGTCTTAATTTTGTGTTATACACAATATAATATAAAAATTAAACATAAATTTAAAAAATATTATTAAATACAGCATTTATAAAAAATATTCCACTTTTCAGGTAAATTATTTAAACTTGATGTCATTGTGTCACTGAGATTTAGATATGTATGAGGGTTATGTGTCCATAGCAAACCAAAGATTAAAATAATTTTGTTTTATCAATTAAAATATAGTCTAAGTTAAATGAAAAAAATCCCACCTTTTAAAAGGAATAGGATGTGTATAATCTGGCTACATATGGGGAAACGTGTATTTGCATTATGCATCAGGTGACTGGGACTGTCTTGTTTCTCAGACCCTGATAAATTTATGTCTGCAAAATTATCCAGATGAGCTACTTCTCTTTTCAACATAATGATATGGGCTCAGGACCTTGTTCTTCTTGTTGGACTGAAAGTCACTTTCTGATTTCTGTGCCTTCTCTGTTTATCTTGTATGTGTGCTGCGAAATATTCACTCTGCAAATATTTGCTCTGCAAATCTTTTCCTTCATTGTGAATTTATTTATGCTGTCCTGGTTTAACTCCAGCCTGCAACTGAGCACAACAGATCCACTTGCTCAATTCCCCCTGATGGCATTGGGGGGAAGAATGAGAAGGGGAAAATGAGAAAACTCATAGGTTGAGATAAAGACAGCCTAATAGGGAAGGCAAAAGTATGTATACAAGGAAAAGCAAAGGAAAACAAGGAATTCAATTACCCCTTCCAATGGGCTGTCAGGTGTTCAGCCATCCCCAGGGAAGCAGGGTTCCATCACACATAAGGTTGACTTGGGAAGACAAATGGCATGGCTCCAAAAGCCCTCCTCATCTTAATTCTTCTTCCCCCCACATTATATGCTCAGAGTGGTGTCCTATGATCTGGGATATTGGTCAGTTGATGTCAGCTGTCCTGACTGTGTCCCCTCCCAACTCCCTGTGCACCCACAGACCCTGCACAGCTGGAATGGGGTGAGGAACAGAAAAGGTGTTGACTCTGTGTAAACGCTGTTCAGAAATAACAGAAATATCTCTGAGTTATCACCACTGTTTTCAGCCAAAACCAAAACGTCACTGCATACCAGCTGCTGTCAAAAAAAAATCACTCTACCCTAGCAAAAACTAGCAGAGATGTAAAACTTAAAGTCAAGAACATCAATTCAGCAGCTTTCCCTGACTCTACTGCCTGCAATAGACTATGTGCTGAGGATAAACAAAATGGAAGGTCATCAGCTGATATGAAAATACACAAATGTATATTTGAATCCTTAATTTAGGAAGATGCAATCTATGCTATAAATTCTGAAGTATCTAGTAAAGCTGACAGGCTTATCAGTTGGCAAAGAAATCAGTCTGGTTGTCATTGGCTTCAGCACACTTTCTTGTGAGCTGAGAGAGTGATGAGATTTTTTCCAAGGACATGAAAGGCAAGCTTAGAAGAGGGAAAGTAGAATGCTATAGTTAAAATATGAAGAGTTATAGATAAGTATTTAAAGGGTGAAAAGAAAGCCACCAGTATCACATATTTCTAGACCTCAACCTATTCATTTTTCTTTTTTTCTTTTTCTTTCTTCACTTTCAGTAAAGGAAACTTTTTGGTTAAGAGCAGTAGTTTCTAAATAGCTGATTACACAACTTGTTCAGGATTGTGTAAACTAATGAATGCTTTAACTGATTTTTCTCATAAAATTTTTCCATTGGCTAAGTAAGTACAGTGGGAGGGATGGATAGTCTACATACTGATGTGTTACATTAATTCCACTTACATTATATCATGTTTTAAAGTGCAATCTGGCTACACCTGACCTTTTGGAATACTGTTGTGGTGTGCCTAGTTATAGGAATATGATTTTAATTCACTGGCTGTGCAGTGAAGACACGAGCTGTTCCATACATTCATGCTGCACCAAATAGGTAAGAGGTAAAATCCTTTCTGCATGGGAAGTTGTGAGATGGTTCTTGGGGCACAGCTGAAGTCGTTGCTGATTCTTTTTCAAGTTGGCTCCAAGAAGTTCCAGCAACTGCCTCTGAAGGAACTGCTTTGGCCACAGCTAAACCTGATCCACAACCACCTTTCCTCCCTCTTTGATCAAACAGAAGAGGAAAAGCAACCCAAAAGCCTTATGCAATTTATCCTGCAGGTATTACTGAAATACCAAGTTGTTTTTGTGAAGACATGAGAAATCAAGGCTGCATAAAGAAGGGGAATTTTAAAAAAGATTAGAAGTCTGTTTACATAGACATCCCAGTTTTTTGGGGATTGAAGCTCACGAGAATTGTGGGAAGCCTGCTTGAAGGAAGGAAAAATGTGAGAGGCAAATGTAGCCTTTTACTCCAGCAACTGTATTGAACAGAGAGCAGAACTGTGGGCTATAAACAGCTGTAAGTCATACTTAAAAACTAAAAGGCTTCCCTTTTGCTTCCATTTTTTGCATAAGGTTTTTTTTCTCTGTTTTATACCTACCTGTTTACTACTAAGATGTCATCTTACTCCTCTTTGCCTGTGATAAAAGTGTGTGGGTCAAATAAGAAGCTGATGGAGAATAAGGAGCTGATGGTACAAGAGTACCCAGCATTCTGGCCTTTGCATGTATTAGAACTGCTTAACATTGCCATGTGCAATTGGAAAATGCTTATGTAACCATTTTGGCAAGGATGCTTAAGAGAAACAAAGATTGCTAGAACTGCACAATTTGCAGAAAATAACTTTATGCCCTTGTTATTGCCTGGAAACATGGATTTTCAAAGCAAAAGCTACAAGGATGAAAGAGAATAGAAAATGAAAGGAGCATGCATTCCTCCAGCAAAAAACATCCCTTAAATTTCTGTAGTGATTATTTACACACTTTGACATTTGAAAACTTGAATATTTTTTACTCATGTTGTCCAAAAATGGATTTTCCATTTAAATTAGGATAAAAGGCAATGATAATGTAATGAGATGACAGCAATTAAACAAAGAAAACCATAAAAGGTCGGCTATGCTTGGCATAAAATAATTGTCTCTAGTGGCAAAAGAAATAACATGTACAGCTAGTAGAAACCATAAAACCTCTAGAGTATTATTGAAAAGACAGGAATTACATATAAATCAAACTATACCTTCTAAAAATAGAAAAATACCATGCTGATGCTTCAGTGCTAAGTACGCTACTTAGTGGTAGCTGTGCAATTTTATTTTTCATAAATAGTAAATATTATGCCTCCATGATTCCATATTTTTGATAGAAAATCAAAGTAATAGATTCTTAAAAAAACAGAAGAGTCAATTTTACAAGGAAAGTAACCTGACCTTAAGTCTTATGAGATTTTATTGTTTTTCAGAAAGTATGAATGTTATAATTGCCTTTCAAGACTTTAAATACAGCATGCTCTGTCAGAGCATACTTTGAAATAATTTATAGGAAAGAGTCCTCACTGCTGTATTTGAATATATAAGAAGAATTACTTCTTGTAATTTTTTGCTTGCTCTCACAATATGGAACAATATTTAAACTGGTAAGTGAAAAAAGTGTTTTTGCAAAAGTCTAGTGATCAAGAAAGATGTTAGAAGCAGCTTTTCTCCCTTTTCTCCATTTATTTCAAGTCTTAAATCAAAGCTAATGAAATAATGAATGAACCAAACAATTATGAGCTCAAATAATTAAACTAGAACTCTATCAATTTCATTTTTGTGTATTGTCAAAAAAGGGAGCTCATGTGTTTTTTTAAGGTGCTGAGAAAATTTATTATAAAAAGGTGTTTTATGAAAGTCACACAATACAGAATCAAATTCTTCCTTAGAATTTTTTTTTTTTTTGTCAATCTGGTTCTATGTGCTTAAATTAAACTGGATTACAGCAATGTTAGGCAAAAAGCTAAACCACTTTTATTTTCAATTTCCTGCAAATACTATGAAAAATATATAGATTTTGGAGCTTACTTTATATTGCATTATATTACAATTAAAAGTATGGACATGATAGTTTATTTTTAACTTTCCTTTGAAGCACATTAGAATGACTTTTCAGAATGCAATATGGTAATTGTCCTAAGTTTACAGTTATGGTTTTCCTAAATTTCATTCAGTAGCATTAGGTGTAGGTAGCATTAGCTTTATTGCTTTATTGCTTACTTGAAAATATTGCACAGAAAGTACTTGGTGCATAATTTAAGTTGGCCTCAAAATTTAAAACAGATCCTTTTAAAGAGGGAAGTTTCTGATCAGATCAGACTGTAAGGAGTTGATTTAATTCTGATGAACTAATGTCTGAAACTGCAAACCCTGGGGAAAACACCAATTTACTCTCAAACTGGGTCCTTAAACCTTTTAGGCTTTGGCGTTTGTTCACTGAAACGCAGCAAGTGTTGTTTCGGTGAACAAATAAAGAAAGAAACAGTACTTGCTGCATTTTGTCATCTGACAATTTATACTGAGCAAATTTTCTGTGTGGGGTTGAGGACAGCTGATAACCAGAGAATATTTTCCTTCAATTTTGGGGACATGTAATTTTGATAAGACTGAATGTTTATGCCTCTGGGCATATATGTTGTACCTTCTGCTCCAACCCACTGCCTGCTACTGACACCCATTCAGAGTTTAGGAGTTTGTGTCTGACTAGTTAAAACAAACTTTCCACTTTCCCTGACTTTGTGCTGAGGCACACACAGAGGAGTAAATGGATGAGCAGCATCATCCTTCTGTCTCTCAGGAGGCTGTTGCTGCAGGAAGCCTTCAGGTATTTGTGCTGCAGTCTCTTTGGGCTGGGCACATCTCCACTCCTGGCAGAGAAACAATGGTATGAGACAGATGTGGAGATTGTGTTTTCTCATTCACCATTTCAAACTAATAAAGAGTCACAGTTCTGTCTCCTAAAACCTAGGCTGAATGAGACCAACTTCTTTTCTACTGCGCCAGATTTTCAAGACAATCATAGGAAGTGTTGAAAGTTTACGAAGGTTCAAGTTAACGGTATAAGCCTTTAAATAGAGAAATTGATTCCATTAAAGGAAAATTAGGGTTTAAAAATATGGCAGAAAATTTCTAAAACTTACGTACTGAAATTCATTGATTTTGTGCATAAAAGCTTCCAAAAGATTTGAGTTATTGCAGTTGTTGCAGAAGAGCATCTATGGAACAAATGAAGGGTATTGCCAATTTGTGATAAAATCTTGAAGGTTATGGAGCAAACATCTTCAACCACAAGAAAAGACCAACAATATCTCCTGTGTTTAATATAGGAAATGTTCACCAAGGGAAACCATGTTTTGACTCCATTGCTCTTGCTCCACTCTCTGGAGCTATTTCTACAGCTTGCTTGCCTCTCATGCAGAAGAACAGGAACTCCTACTTTGAAGGACCCTGCAAACTTTTCTGCCCCTCACCCTGCCTTATCCTTATTTCCTCCCTCTTTAATAAGACCATTGTGATTGTTAAGAAAAAACAACAGATCTTAGCTACATACAGCTCATTATTTAAAAAAAAAAAAACAACTCTAGAAATATGCTCTGGGCTGCAAAATGCCTGAAGATCACTTCCATATTTGGCTATTATGTCATATTGATATGAAACAGGAGTTAATTGAAAAAAGAAACTTTTGCTATTATATTTCTACAGAGATGGCACGTTCATCTTTTAGGAAATTCTATAAAAAGGCAATTATACTGGTATTACTGACTGGTATATCTACTTCTGTTACAACTATTGTTGCTCTTTTCACAACAAAAACAGCAACAATAATAATAAAAAAACATAGTGACAACCTATCATATCAGGTAATTGATTTCTATTGAGAAATAAATAAAACAACAACATATATAATGACGTATTAGCATTTCCACCAATCCAGGTGGCTTTGGAGAAATAAAGTGCAATTTTATTAATAATTTTTGAGCATATAAATTTATTCAATAATTTCAAGGGTTCTCCTCAAAGCAAAGAACGAGGCTGAGGGAAGATGAATAATGAAATATAGTTTTCAGTAATTATTCAGTTTCTTGCAAATTGTTTTTGCAACGCTTCTAAGAGAAAACATTAGGATAAATGTAATGCAATTCTCACTTTGCCAGTTTTTGAAACTGGTCTATGTGCTAGTTGTTGCTCACAGATTAAAAGTAATCAAAAAAAGTTCAGTATGAATCGCCAAATTAATAAAGGCATTAGGTCGACCTTCACTTAAATTTTTGGAAGGAGTGCAATATGCTTTTCCTTACAGCTTCAAATAAAACTGCAGAGCAGATAACTAGTGATAAAAATTCTTATGTTCAATGGAACTAACAAGCAGAATGATATTTGCACAACACTGACAATACCTTTTTTTTTTTTTTGCAAAAAGAATATTTATTAACACAATATATCAAATTTTTGTTTGTTTCAGTAAGTTGCTTGGTTTCATATAGACTGCTCCAGAACCCTGGGAACAAAATATTTTGAATTCCAGATATCTTGGAAATTTCCTTTGTTTGGAAAGTCTGCTTCTCATACAGGCAGTTTTAAGGAGCAAAATGAAACCAAGTGATTCAGCGTTTTAAAATATTTTTGGCCCGACTTAATGAATCTTTTTTTTTTTTTTCAAACTTTATTTTCAATATACAATGGCCATAATCTTGGTTCTTTCAGTCACCAGTTGTTTAAAATCTTTTCTATCTATTCTAAGCTATTAAGGGAGTATAACGCACTCCAGCATATCTCTGTGAAATTAATTAAATTTCTAATTCTTTATCAGATAATAAATAAAGGGCTATTTGGCCTTTTAATATAACAGATATTTTTTTACATAGTTGATCAGAATAAAGCTAAATTTAATAGGCTGCAAAGAAATCTAATAACAATAACAAAAAAAGGATTTTGAAAGCTTGAATAAAATCTTTTGCCTTTTAATCTTCTGAGAGTTGCCTGCATACGCTTCATTCTGTCATAAGCAAAACAAAGGTTGCTGAAAGGAAGAATGAAGTGGAGGAGAGGAAAGGAAAAAGAAAATAGGACTCGAAAAATCGTACTATGACATATTTTCATAGCAATCTGAAGATTTAAAACAGATATAGGAACTTTGTGAAAAAGATTGTCTTAAAATTAGCTCAAATTTTTTAACTTCAGGACTTAAAAAAAATGCAAAATAAAGTAGACGGAAAGAAAAAAAAAACTTCACAGTTCAGTTTTTGCACTAACAATTATAGTCACTATATCTGTTTAATGCTAATGCATGCTAATCATATAAACATACCTGTTAGAATTCTGGTCTAGTGCTGCCTTCTACCAGATGTTAGCTACGCTTACAAACCAAATTATTATTGCCAAATATAAACTGCAGTAAACATAAATCAACTATTTTCTATTAACTTGTCTCCTACTGTTGTTCAGTACATCTACCCAAAGCAAATTTCCAATTGTTCATTAAGTAAGTTTCACACAACCTTAAGATATTTTAAAAACTGGAATTGCAACAGGCCTCAAATTATTATTTTCTTTTTTTATATAAGATAGTCAAATTTGGAAGTAACTGACCTTTCAGTGGAAAGACAATTTGTGCTTTAGATGTTATTGTTAATGAAATTCCATTATAATGAGGGTATGTAGTAGTTGCCTATATAGCATTGCAATAAGGAAATTTTAGCCTTGAAATATTTAAAAGCTAATTACTGAATGCCATAGTGAAACAAAATGAAACTCTTTGTTTCTATTGTGTAATATATGAATTGCTTCTAAGCATTTCCTCAGCAAAAATACTTTCTAAGTGATGACAGGCCTATATACTGCTATTTAAGCTCCAAAATAGTTTTTGCTCAGTAGCCACCTTTATTCTTACTGGCACAATTGCCTGGTGCACATCTGTAGAACAACTGCCCTGAAGTAAAGCTGAAGTGTTTCTTAGTCAGGATGGGTGATGAGGAAACCCCCCCGTTTCATAGCAATGATGGGATTTAGCTGGAGACCTGCCCTGACAGAAAGTGCTCTAAGTCCTGTCTGCCTTGTGTGGGTACAGCCTTGTTGTTGACCCTGCAACACCATCATGGATCTCTTGTAGGGTTCTCTTTTGGTTAGGGTCATCCCTTTCCCCCCAATAAAACACGTTTTAGAAAGCTTTCAGGAGTAAAACTTTCATACAATAACACTTCCAAGAAGCATATGAGCAAATTTTGGTGCTGATGTGATATATAGCACAGGAAAGAATCTGACGTGTGTCATTTTAATTTTTTTTCCATTGACCTTCCATATTTGAACTCTACATAAAAGAAAAAATAAGGAAATAAATAGGAGAGTCTGAATTTTTTTCTTCCTTAGTAATTTAAATTTTAAAATAACCTCAAATTATCTTCAGGGAGATTAACTCACTACTTGAAATTCTATGTTATTTTTTCAAATCAAACAAGCAAACAGAAGTGTTGCCAATTGATGCATTTTGAGTTTATGCCCTTCTTTAAACAGTGAGTATAAGTGTTTACCAGGGTACTTTCAGAAGCTAGTATATACAAGCTTTCATTGGCATTTCAACATAAACGATTGATGTGGAAAGCAGTATAAAACTCCAGAGCACATGTGTCTGCTTCTGTTGTAAATGCCTTATAGCAGTTTATGATGTGTTTATATCGTGTCAGGCTCCTAGATTTTGTGAAGCTGCTGGACTAAAAGCACTAGAAGGAAGCATTTTATCTTCCTGGACAGAAGCAAACATCAGAAATGTTAGTGGAACACAGGCTTCACAGCTTTCCAAAAGAACAAAATGCACTGCCTCAGTAACTATATAACCAGGATTGTAATTAATTGAGCCACTGTCTGCTTTCTCACCATGCACAGCAATGTTTTTGGGAGGGTGGCTATAGGAAGGTAATGTGCACAACATCATGGCAACAGGGTTATTGTGCAGCATGAGTTTGATTAGAGGCCATATGCAAGAGCAATTTATTTGGATATGGCAATTTTTTTTGGAAAGGGAAAGAAGAAAGGCACTAGACGCCTCTTCAAAATATTTGAATCTTGGCCTCTGTGCTTGTGAGGTATCATTCTGGCAGTCAGGCTTTGAAGAAGACTGGCTTCCACAGGAAAGGAACATTGAACAACACAGGGTTTCAGAGAGACATGAACAACAGAGCGTCTTGCTGTGTGTTCTTGATGCAACTCCTTTGGTCTTTTTTGCACAGTGATCCACATTGCTTTATTGTTCTGAATAACTCCCAACCTCAGAGACCCACAGTGACAGTCCCTTCCTTCACCGAAGGTAATAGGAAATTTGCCAGTAACCTCAATAGAGACAGGAATAAGTCATTTATTCTCTGCTGCTGAAACACATGAAAGGTTGACAAGTCTATGAATAGGTAGTTTCATCCTCTTCTTATTTTAGAGTCTATTTTCAAATATTCAGACTCTATTTTCAATGAGAAAACTTAACTAGACTGTGTTCCTTAATAGTCTTGGGCACTGTGAATTGCTCTCTCCTGAAGTAAGCTATTTTTTCAGACAACAATATTCAACAGCAATAGTAGTACAAGGTGCATTATTTATATATTTCTGGAAAGAGACAACTTCCCAAGATGGTCTTATTTTTAATGGATACAATGAAATGAAATCCAGAGTAACTTCAATCACATCTCATAATCCTGCAATCTAGCTGTAACATTGAACTTGATTGTTTTTTAAAGTCTTTCCAATTTCTCTGGTTACACATGCTGCTGTCTGGTATTTTACCCTCTATAATTAATATAGTTGGGTTATAGAGAATGTAGGATACAGGAGAGAGTGGAACCCAACCACAGAAATTCCTTGAGAGAACCATTCAGAAGATTATTTAGGAATATTTGTATTGCAATTTTAAAAGAACTTTCACACTGAATAATCCTTGCAGAGCTGAATTTTATGAAAGAGTACACTTGGTTTGCAACACTCAAAGAAGATTATTAGTTAAACAGCTTTGTTTCATTATAGGACTGCTAATTTGATATTCCCTTACAAGCTTGAAAATAGACATTTTTCTGTCATTTCCTTTAAAATCATGCTTGTTTGACTTCTCTACCTTAAAAGGTACAAAAATACTTCAAAGAGCAGTTCTCTGTATGCAGAAATATTTTTTTTCTCTGGCAGCTCTAAAGATTTTTTATATTTGGAATATTTAACATTTATTATGTTTTTGCAGGAGTTTTTTTCAAAATTACCATACCACATTATAGAGTTATCACAAAACATGGGAGGTTGGCCAAGACCTCATGACAACATCTAATTTAAATTCCCCTGCTCCAAGCAGGATCAGTTAGAGTTGGTTAGGACCCATACCTAGTTAGGGTTTGAATATCCACACATTCCCTGGGTAACCTGTGCTGTTATTTGATCACCCTCACAAGAAGAATATTTTATTATATTTAAAATTATTTTTCTGCATTTTAATTTGTGCCTGTTGCCTCTTGTCCTGTCACTGGAGAATGCTGAAAACAGTTCATCTTTTTTTACCTTTCACCATCAGATTTTTATACACATGATGAGATCCCCCTGAGCCTTCTCCTCTCTAGGCTGGGCACTCCATATGAGAGATGCTTCACTCCCTTAATCATTGTGGCTCTTTGTGGAATTTTTCTCCTATATGTCTAATTACTTCTAGTATCAGGGAGTCCAGCACTCCAGGTGTGTATTACCAGGGCTGAGTAGAGGGGAAGAACACCCACTTTGACCAATTAGCAATGCTCAGCAGCCCAGAAAGCTGCTGGCCATATTTGCCAGAGGGGCATATTGCTGGCTCATGGCCAACTTGTTATCCAGCAAGATCATTTTTTTCCAAGCTTTTTTATTTTCAAGCTTTCCATGCCTTAGTTATATAGGGGTAGAGAAAACATTAGAGGAGATACTGATCAGACCAAATTTTCTTTACAAATATGACTTCACTCTTACATTCCCGGGATGACAGAAAGAAGCCCAAAGAGAAAATTTCAGCATCTGATTCTAATTAACCTCCTTGAGTCTAATTAGTTTCACCAGTTTCAAATGAAGGTGAAATGGTGAGTTAGTGAGTTATTTAAAAGCTGTTTAGGGGGGGAGAGGTTCTTGGAGAGTGTTGGAGAGTAAAGCAAGGAGCTAATTTAGTAGGTGAGATCAAGTCACTGCATTAAAAAGAGCTAAGGTTTTAATGAGTTTTTGTGGTTTATTTTGGTTTTGGTTTTTTTTTAATGAGAGGTAGTTCAATAGTTTCACAAACTATGAAATGCAAGCTTCTACTAAGCAAGTTAAAGTACTCTGAATTTGTGTGTGGGGTCTAATTGCATTAAGTCATATAAGGACAGCTTGTCCTTTTTCCCAACCTAAATCTACAGTGTAGCTATGTCCCTGAAATTTGAGTGTTCATTTACCAACACAACTGTGGACTTTCTTGTACTTGAGATATTTTTCTTCTCAATATCACGTGTGTATGTTCCCCCTTCCCCCAACCAGCTCTGTGGCACTCAGCCACTATGAAGCCTGCTGTCTGTACAGCTCGTGTATAATTGAGCTATGCAGATGCAGCAGCTGAGACTTTCTTAGAATTGCTGCCTATGTGATTGAGCTGAAATATTGGAATTGTAGTGATTATGCAGATGAATTATGCTTGTTGATCCAGGACTCTCCAGTACAAGTGAGGTTGCAAATACCCGAAAATCACTTTACATTCCCATTGCAAGAAACACGTTGGCTTTAGACTCCTGCCCAAGGCAGCTGCAGTGAGAGTTACATCTTTCTCCCTAGTCATCTTCAGAGTATCTGACTGTACCTTGCAGCTGCCTTCAGCCTTTTGAGGATTAAATACCTGGGTAAGAAATGGGCATTAAACTTCTACTGGGAGCTGTGAAAGACTGTGTTTGTAACTTCTGGTATTTTAGTGGTGATTGAATCTGCCTGAAGGTAAAGCTTTAGTGTATGGGGGGGAATATTAGATTGCTTGCTGTTAATATTAAAATGCACAAGCTTCTGTTAGAGCATTTATTGTGCACAGGCTTGTCTGGTAAGCTGTCAGCTACTGGTCCTCAAGCAAGCCAAAATTCCCCATAAAGCATCAATTGTTGCTTTTGATTTTTCCATAATTGTGTCAGCACTTGATAGTGAAGAAAATGCCAACTTTTACTAATAGAGGAGGAAGTTTGTTTTGTCACTTGTTTTAGTTGCTTTCTTTCACTGAGGATGACTTCTGTGTCACTCAGAATAATTTTGTGGTTAACATTTAGTTACTTCTAGATTTAGGTCTTAATTTGTAGGTGAAAAGTCAGTATATCAAGAGAGCCTTGAACAACAAAAAGAAAATGCATAGTTCTCTCTATTGGCTTCCCTATGTAAATGTCTGTATTTAAGGAAAGGCTTGACCTGGCTTAATCAGCAAAACTCAAAAAGAGGTGAGTAACATCCCTTACTTGAAGTTCTTTTCTTGTTCTTTGAATCCCAGGTGGTCTAGAGTGGCTTCTCAGGGCTATCGATTGAAGGCATTTGTTCTCTCTTGTAAGATTATTCAAGCAGATGTTATACAAACAGCTCTCATTTTTTGTTTTGCTTCGTCTCTGTGACCTTAGGCTGTATTAGGAAGTTGGTGGGGAAAAGAAAAAATTTCATTGACGTGATAAATAGCCTTTTTCTTTAAGCTTAGGTGCTGACAAAGCAGTATCAGTTTTCTCTGATGTTTTTTACTTCTGCTTTTATTCAGTGTCTTTAGTAAAAAAGAAAGCAGCAGCTAGATAAGGTTATATGGAAATTGCAGCAGTCAGTGGAATCTAAACTCTACCTATTTGGTGATTATATTCCTGTTGTTTTTGAGTAAGAAGTTTGTGTATGTGAGGTGAGGTTTTTTGGTCAATATTTTACATCAGTAGTTCTAGATGCAAGCAATTGTTCAGGAGAAGCCTTTTTATCTTCAGGCTATTTTAGCAGTTCAGTGAAAAGCAGACATAACTTTCAAATCAGATTTTATTTTTATTGTACTACTCAAGAGTGTCTTCACTCATGAACATCCCCTCCAATTCACTGTGACCACGGGTGTTGCACTGTTATCTTGATTTGATAAGGGCTATCTGCACTCTCGTGTAGCACTTATTACAGCAGTTGCTGAAAAGCTGATGTTTATTTTTAAGTCTTGGATCAGAGAATGTCAGCATATTTAAGGCCACTTTGCTCTCACGGATGATGGGGCTTTACTCTCACTTTCTTTGCCCACAGTACTGCCATGGCTCTATTTGACCCAGCACTCCTGGAGGAGTAATAACAGGAGGAGAAAGGAGTGAAGAGGAGTAGGAAAAAGCACAAATGGCCCCTTAGTGGTCAAAATAAAGTAGCCCGAATCCTAAAGTGCTGCAGGCACTTGCTATTCATTCAGCAACGTGTGACAGAAAAAAAGTGGGTTCTGATTTAATGTTTGTGTAAGCCTGCACCCTTTACAAGGAGTTTAGTAAATCGTACCTAAATGTATGATCTTGAAAGAAAAAACATAGGATTTTTGTGTGAAATAATAACAAGGGCTATTTCTTTTAAAAAAAGGAAGTGACTATTTGGCAAATGTTCTTCCCTAGAATAGTAATTTCCAGCCTAAAGTGCTGGTGACATGACAGGAGGCACTGAATGAATTCTAAGAGCTATATTTAGAGACTGTTTTCTGGATCCAGCTAGCAGCAGTACTTGACTTCTGGCCTTCTGACTTTATGCTTTTTATACACCCTTATGGGAAATATTAATAATGAGACATGGGAAACAGTTTAAAATACTAATTCAAATAGTGTTTTTGCAAGAAAGGTTCTTTTTCATGCTTAGTGTAAGATTGCAAATTTCTGAAATGTGAAGTATTTGTTTTTGAAAAACAAAATTAACTGCTCATCGCCAAATGGTAAGGACAAGAAAGTCATCAAGAGATGTATTAGAATGCAGGATGGTTGGGATGATATTTCAGTTAAAATTTGTAATGTTTTGATATAACCATTATGTTCTATATGATTTTATTAATTTCAACCACCTAATAGGAAAAAAATGTTTTGACTAGTTACTTTTCAAAGAGCTATTCATGAACTGTAATGTTTTCAAAAGATCCATGTCTTTTATAAGAATGAGATTTCATAACATCCTGGTAATTGTAACATGGAGTATTAGAGCTATTTAACTGCTCTTTTCACAATGAAAGTTTGATGCAAAGCTGCTAACATTTGTGGTTTCATTGGTAAGCCCAGAATCAAAAGTGACAAAATCTAGGGCACCATGGCAAATCTGCCTGTAATGGCAAGGTAACAAGGGATGCTTAAGCAATAGCTCTTCTTAATATTTGCCTGATATATTTCCCCTCAGTCAGACACAGGAAGAAAATTTCTGCCAGGCACTTGAGTCATCAAAATAGCTATTTGTTTGGTTTGTTACAATTATGATATTAGATCTTCATATAAGGGCAAAGGGCTTAGCTGCTCTTTACTGAAATCTGAAAGAAAATAAAAGTTTGCAAATAGGATTAACTTGTCGAAATCCTCTGTGCTGTAGGACACTGGGACCGAAGCAGATGTTGATGGTTTGTGCAGCAGGCCATGCTGGTGCCCAGGCAGCTTTGGTGCCCAGGCTCATCTGCTTCTTGGAAGAAAATAAAAATAACACCTGATACCATATTTGAATAGTAACAAACTATAATAACAGTGCTTTATGCCAAACACGATGACAAGTTAGAGCACTGCACCAAGTTTTGCATGATCAATGTGCTGCAACGTGGCAATTAGAGATCATTTGGATCAAGTGTTAACTGTCACATCCAGCCAGCAGGGAGTGTTTGAGTACCAATTTGGCATATGAGCATATGGCTGTATGCCATAATGGCTGAGGCAGTGGTAGATCCCTCTGAATTTGCAGCTGTACCTCATCTGATGATAAAGCAATTCTAGAAGCATGACCTAAAAATGTCAAAATATTTCAGATTGCCACAACTGTTTAAGCTGTATTTCTTTTAATTTGTATTGACAATCCATTCGTCAAAACTAGACTATGCTTTTTTGGTTCTGTAAGATCTGTACTCCTCCAAAATTAATCCCAGCCCATTTGAAGGTGGCTTTTTGATTATCCTCAAGAAATTACTTCTACACATACATTACACTTGTGGGCAATGATATCAATGTATTTATATAGGCACTAATTCAGTAATGTATTTAGTCACCTCTGGATTTTAATTTTTTTTCTTAGCAGCATGGCAGATAAACTTCTTTTAGTGTGGGAATAATGTCTTGAAGGAAGTGGGCTACTATTACATAAAAGCTTCTCTGCACAAATATTCCAAACAATTTAATTTGAAAACTATACCCTAGAATAAAATTTTGTGGGTGGAGGGTCCAGAGAAGACCCTCTGGTGTGCCCAAACTTGGTAAAATTATTTGGGGGGTGAAGAGACTCTGTTCCAGGAAAACAAGACGATACTTATCCAGTATCCAGAGACTGACTAAATCACAAAGGATCTACTATTTTAATTTACACACTGTTTCCAGAGTAGGAGGGAAAGGACAGGTGAATGTTTTAGTCCAGATGCAAAATGTCTATGTAAAATATGTTTGCTAAAAGGTGTAAATGGTAGATCTCTAAAGAAAGGAAACAGACATATACTTTCAGGAGAAGCCTGTCTTCTCAGCTCAGCTAAATTAACAATTACCACAATTACCGCCAATACTGAATACAGTTAAGATAACACGGGCAGCTCATTCTGCTGAGAATTTTACTTCAACACTCTGCAATCTGAGATATTTAATTAACTAAGTGAATTTCTGACACGGCATACATGATTCTAAATATTCTTGAATTTTCCATTCTTAGGAAAGACTTCATTAGAAGGAACCTTGTTTTATTTCATAAATGTTATGCTTTTTTTTTTTTTAAAAAAAAAGTTTTGTCCACTGCTGAATTCAAAGGATGCCACTTTGCTGAATTGCCTGCATTGGTTTGACATCACCTTGTGTCTGTAGGGCTAAGCTGTTAGAGGCCTTTCTAGTTTAGCTGGAATTTGATCTTATGTGTTGCCATTAATTCTCTTTCATTAATTTTTGCACCCCTTTTAAGAGTTCAGGTATCTCCATTTCAATTCTGACAGGTCTGCCTACAGCCTGTTCACAAGCCAAAGGTTTGTCTAATGAAACATATGGGAGCAACTAATACTATAATTATCCAAATAATTGCACTACATATTGCCAGCATCTAAGATCAGATGGCCAGTGTGTGCTTGGATAATCAAGGCTCCCTTCTCACAGGCTATAGTTGGCTATAGTTAATTCTGTCTTCCTTGGAGGCCAGTGGGTGGTTTGTTTAGTAGTTGCATTCTACCTATTCAATTGCTGTTCTAGTAATACTATTGTAAAATTTATTCTTAATCTTAAAATCTTATTTAAAACCCAGCTATCTCATTGCAAACCTCAAGTGTAATTACTATGCGGTGTTAGTTTACATTTTAATAGAAAAAGGTACACCTATTCTACTTCCTTATTTTATGGATGAAGGTATCTTATAGCAATAGCTTCTTTTTTTTTCCCCCAGTCATTCAAGTGGGATCTTTTTTATTAATGGGACTAAAGTTCTTTATCCTACCACTACTTGTTTCATTGCCCACTTGTGCAAATAAATCATTCACTTCAGAGAAGAATTTTATCAGAAGAATTTTAAGAAGGTACTCAAAAAATACTACCAAACTGCTGTTTTTTAGAATCATAGGCAAATCAACACTTTGAACAAAAGATGCCGAGTATCTAGTCATGAAATACCTTCATATCAGGATCAACAGAGTGAGCACAAAGTTCTCTCATAAATATTTTCTATCAAAGTATAAACTCCAATGTGCTTTTATGTATATGCATAAACCAAGTATTTTAAATTAAGGTGGCTGTCTTAGACTCTATCTACAGTGTGGGAAATCTTAGTTCTAGCTGTCAGTATAACCTTAAATCTGCCTCCAGTTATGCATAGTGCTACACATTACCTGTAGAAGGGCATACTGCTGTTGCAGTGATGTCTGCTCCAGACCTGATTTGTCCAATGATATATATACGGTTATAATGAAGCTAGATCTCTTTTGTTCCAGTGGATTTGTTTACTTAGATATATTCCAGGCTATAAACCACTGTGATGCAGTCTGGCCAGTGATTTTGCTGGTATTTCTTCTCTGATAAAGCATTTTATGCCACGAGTGAAATGTCCTTAGTGTGTTGAATGCAGCTGGTATTGAGCCGGTTGAGTTCTTGTTTATGCAATGAACCAACAGGCATTGTGCACTTGAAGCATAAAATGTGTGATGAAGGGTGGTTTTTGTTTTAACCAAATGTAAGGCCTCCATGTATGGCAGTGCATTCAGGTCAAAACATCCACCTGGCATCTAGCAGTAGAGTTGTAATGCAATCTGTAATGCAAACTCTTCTTGGAACCTGAAATACAAAATTTCATCCCAGCGACTGCCTGACTTTGTGCTTATACTTGTTACATGCTACAGTTCTATAATAATATTTTGAAATCTGGGAATATAGTAATATTTGAAATATGGTAATATTTCAAATCTTGCTAATGGTTACTTTGATGTCCTGGTGCCTCATCAGAAAGAGTCCTATAATTGCATGTGGTAGAGTTTCAGGGGTTATCGTTAAAATGGTTAATTTGTTATCTCAGGCTCCTGGGACTCAAGCTAACAAAACAGCCTATCCAACTGACAGGTAGCACTTTCCATTTGGAAATACCTTATTTGGTGATATAAACATGTACTAAAGCTGTGGAGTGACCTTTCATAAAGACACTTTAGTGACTGTGTTATTAAGAAGAAAACTGTATGAGTAGCCTCCGAAAAGTGCTTGGAAAGGCTTTCAAAACTACAGTTTTGTTAAAAATTGTGATAATGGATCTATTAATATATGACATTGGAAACATTACTAAATTTTTCTTCTAGGAACAGGTGGGGGAATAGCTCAAATGCACTTTGGCTTAGAATAGGTTTTTTATCAATTATCTAACTTCTCATTTGACAATAAACATTAAATGCAACAAGGCAGGCACTTTTTACAGGAACTGTCACTATTGGAAAAAGAAAATCCAACCAGCAATGACAAATGTTTCTCCTCCCCAAAAGAAACCCACAGAAACCCAGCCAACCAAACAAAAAACAAAACCCAAACCAAAATGTGTTAAGGTTTCATTACATCTGCCAAACAACATTTGCCCAATTTCATTGTCTGTTTTGGAGATAAGGAGCCAGCTAACTGGAGCGTGCTAGCGAGCTTGCATGGACTCTGAGTGAGTGCACAAAACATTTTTGTTATTGATTCCTAAGATGGCCCATTCTTGAATGTCAGCACACAAATATTGCAATAAGACTAAACCTCATAAGTTAGAGAATGCAAAAACTTGTAACACTCTACAAATAAAAGAACAAGTTATCCTTGCTTGGAATACATAAATATGCATGTCTCTATGCATAAATATGTGTATATATATATATACACATGTATTTATGTCTCTACCTAAGTGCATCTGGAATGGATGTATGGAAATATAACACTAGTGATTAGAAGAGGAGGGGGATTTTTATGATGGAGATCTAACTTGGTTTTTTTTCATAAGGATCTAACTTATAGTGGGTTAATGAAACAGATACTAGTTGCTGTCAGACTGGAGGCTACAATGTCTTCGCAGTCAAGTGTATTCTCAAGTTAATTGCCATAATTTACTCATGTCACAATTAAATGAGTTCTAAGACTTCTGTTTTTTAGGTGTAGAAAGAGGATCAATGGAGACTCTCATAAAGTTGATAGTCATCTGAGCAATGATAGGTGGGACTGATAGCACTGTGCTTCTTTCAGATGTGTGATTTATATATTTTTAACAGTGCTTTGACATTAAACATTCAGATTCAGAAAACACTAAATGCCACCTCTGAACAAAGAAATATTGAAAATCCATATATTGAATCTAGTACTAATGCTCAATCCATGTTCATTATTGATCTTCTCCAAGAAATCTGCATGTGTTTAAAAACATAATGGGAAATGCAGTTCATTATTGAGCTGGTTGTCCGCTCCTTTTTTGTTGCACTCCTACTGTCTCCTTCTTTCAGAAAGAAAATTCACACTGAATTTTGAAATGTACCTTTTATAATTTCATCCAAAGCCATTTAATTTTCATTCATTCAAAGTTGACTTATATTTTAACTTAAAACTTTATTTTTCTTTACTCTTTATTTCTTTGTTCTTATTTTAATTTCTTTTTCTTATAATTATTCCTGTCATCATGAAGTTGTCTTATAAGGAAGATGAGGAGAAATATTTCTCTGAAAGTGGTACACAATAATATCTTCCTTTTAATTAGTTACTAAAAAAATTAGCTGTTGTTTGATACTGAACAATAATTGGATTCCCATTAAGTGGAAGCTCCAAGGTCATTTCCAAGGACGTATTCTCTCCCCTAGTCCTTTTCCTCCCATGTCCTGTGATCTCCCACATATCCTAAGAGATTAGTTGGTAAGGAGCTTTGAATCCTTTTAGAAATGAAGGAAGCATAGATATGTCATAACAATCGCACTCATTGAATAGTTCAAAATTTTAAAAATTGATTAAGCCAAAGACTTACTTAACGTGATTTGAAAAAAGTGTTTTCAAACTTGTTTCCTCTCTGTTTTTTCCCACTAGGGGAAACTTTTACTTTGTGTAATTAGGTTAAAGAGTAGATAAGGTAATGTATTTTTCCAAAAGGGGTTCATTGAAAGCAAATGCAAATACATCTTTTAATTTTAAGTACTATTGCAACAGCTACTCTGGCTTCTTTTTTTTTTTTTTTCACTTATTAAGTACTTTTTATGCCACACCTTCTACTTACAGGACCATGTGTATTCAGAGGTCATGCATGTCATTAAATGTTCCTTTACTACTGACTTTACTCTGACTGATACAGCCTATTTTTTATCACAAAAGAATTAGCAAGAGAAATAAGAAAATGTTTTTTCTTTCCTAAGTTGTAAAACAAAAATGGAACCTTGCAACTCTTAAAAGCAAGCAGTGAGAAAGTGTGCAAAGAACACTTTAAAAATCCTTAAGTCCTTATAATACAAGTAGTGCTTTCTGAACATCTGGCTCATGAATTCTTTTTTCAGGGATGTAGCTCATTAACAACTTCTGTCATGCACAGTAGATGCTAGTCCATCTCTAACCAGTAATTGGCTGTTAAATCATCTTGGGTCAACTTATCTGTAGGAAATAATCTATCTAGAATTAATAAAAGAACATTTCTCACTTCTACGTACAATCAAACTTTCAATAAAGAACAAGTAATTTTTCTTTGAGTTTTATTTCTTTATGGAATAGCTTTTGCACATTCAAGTGATGTGGAGGTGAAAGAGGATGAGGACAACTTTGTCTTGTCATCTGCAGCTTTAATTACATACTGCCATTTGGGTAAATCGTTCTGGCTGAAAAAACCTTTCTGCAGCAGTGATTGAATTATGGAGCCTGCTAAGATATCCATTTATTTAAACTTTTTTTTTTGTTTGTGTCAGTATCTTTTGATCAAACCTGAGGATACCAAATAATGACATACAAATTTTTTGCTTGATGTTCTTACCCTCCTCTGAGCCTTTGGAGAGCCTTACTGTTGAGTGTACTATTTCACGATATCTGCCTCACTGCAATTCATATTGAAAATCCCCTACTGACCTTTCACATGCTGCCAGTACTGTCTAGAGCAGGGTTGCTGTGACTGTAACTCCATGTGAATGCCAAAACTGGCTTAAAAGCCTTCTAATGAAACACAAATGATTTGTGTGTCTCAGTATGTGCAAACTGGTGGGAGCCTCAGTGGATTCCTCTGCCAAATTGCATTTACTTAATGGCTGTGGTTTTATACCACAGGGAAGTGTGCAGCAGCTGTTCACCTGTAAAGAGGGGTGTTTTCTAAAGAATGCTGAACTGAGACTCTGGCTTTGGGAGGTTTTTCATTTCCTCACAGTTATGAGTTTCATACCTTGCAGTTTTCCTCTATTTCAACCTATTTCTCCGTGTGATGTCAGGGACGTGGCTCAACTGTTTTGTATCAATAACACTGCATGCAACAACCAAGCTGAAGCGTTTTCTTGCCCACACAGCCAGGTGCTTTTTGGGGGGTTCCAATGTGCTGCTTGAGGAGGCTTATATGCTTTCTTGAACTCTTTTCACAGTCTTTTGGGTACTAGCTTGTAGGATAGATCAGATTCAATGATCAAGCACCTTTGCCCCTTTGAGTATGCCCCTTTTTTAGTATAATTTCTGATGCTGAATAATTTTCTGCAAGCTAAAAATATCTGTTCTGTATCAGGCTGTTTTAATCCTTTTACCACTGTTCTGGACCTGTGTCACACCCTGGGCAGTCTGACAACTGAGAAACAACCATAGTCCAGCCCAGGATCTCAAGGAATTAATGTCCTTTAGCAAATATGTCACTTACAGTTCTCAATAGGCTTTGATTTGAGTAATGAAATATATCCAAGTTTTAATATAGCTTCAGGTCAAAGAGGAAGCAAATTTAAACTAATCTTCCATTATAATTAAAACTTGATCTTATACTTTTGTTTTTCTGGCTGATATCTCATGACTAAAGCTGAAAATAACAAAGGAAATTAAACTGAGTAACTGAGACTTCCCTGTGCTTTTCTTTTCTTTTGCTGAACATCACATGTCCACTCTGCAATTTTCTTTTTGTTTTCCCTGAGTGGCAAATTAAGGACAGTTTCCATAAAATTAGCTGTGGAAAGTGAACGTTATCTTATCTAGTTGTTAAGAGGTAGATGTTTTCCCCTCTAGTGAGAGACCACTTTGGCTGCTCCATCTAAAAGGCCCCACTTATGGATCTCTCCAGGCACATTTTTACCTACGGATGACAGGCTAGCAAAAGCTTTTATACAGCAGTCCATATCAGTAGAATTAAACTAAAAAGCAATTCTACCAAAACAAAAACTCTAATGTTGTCATTCAGACTCATGCATTGTTTTATGAAAACAATGACTCGGGAATGTTGAAAGAAACAAAGGAGAAAGAAGGCTTCTGGTTAGAACTTACCATATGAACAGACTCATGTATCTGAAATTTGGGGATGTTGTATGTTATGGTGCAATTTTATTGTCAGAATGCAGTGAAATGCATGTGTTAGGTTCAGGAAAGGAGAAAAAACATAGCTGAAAGAACATCTTGTTATGTTCGTTCAAATGAGATCCTCTGCTGCTCATAGTTGGGGACTGCTGTGAAAGTTAATTTTTGTTAAAAGTGTTTCTTTGTAATAGGCTTTAGTTTTAATTGAAAGGATGAAGACAAAAAAGAAAAAAAGGCTATTCTATGGAAGACAGGATAATAACTCCCCCATCATTATTTCACTCAGGAGCCAGAAAACTGTTTTCAAGCAGCATAAATTAGTTCTACGCCATCATATTTATATGTTTGACATTCTGCTGATGCTGTATGTTGTCCAACTGTGATAGTTTACCAGTTTGGCAATAGCCTGTATCCTGAAACTATAGTTTTAAGTTGATCCAGCAAAAAAAAATAAGAAAATACAAAACTAAATTTAAAAACTGCTTTTGAAATACATTAGTGTGATCATTTTTGTACTGAGTATCTCAGTAGCTGAGAAAATAATACAGCTTTGACTAGAAGTTCTCTATTAATGATACAAGTAATTTTAACTGGAAACCTTTCAACTGGCTTCTGTAATCTCTGTATAGATGTCTGCATTGTAGAATGCCTCTTGAATGTTAATGTGCCCTTTACTCTCTCAGCAGTAGCACATTGGCCAAGATGTGTGCTCGCTTTCTATAATACTCTGATAACGTAATGCAAGCAATGTTGACAGATGATTTAGCAGTAAAATAAACATTTTACATTTTACAGAGGTCTGTTCTGTGATAGTTTGAGGCTAAGGGTTCATACAGACCAGTGCAGTCAGTGTTCAAAATATCTGAAGTAGAATGGGCTTTGTATTTTTTTAATCTGACATTGATTCTAAATTTTCTGAAAACAAAATGGAATAATCTAGAACTTTGTATAGTTTAATTATATAGCACCCTCATCTAAATAACCCATCCCATTCTGTCTCTTATTTAGCAATTTCTTGTCATAAAAACACTAATTTTAGCAGCGTAATTCAGCTATATAGGAGTTATATTGCAGATTTAGGAAATAATGTTGATTGTGTATAATTTCTGTTTCCCATTCCTTAGCACAAAAGCCATAAACAGCCTTGTTTTAGATATTTTTGTTGTGTGTCCTGAAGATGTTTCTGCCAGATAGTGTGTCTTATGAAATAATTGGGATGCAATACATGTGACTGTGCTCCCTGTGTATTTGTGAGCTGTAGTTTTAATAGGGATTGTTTCAGATAAAACTGCTAGCAGAGAGTATAGTAACCCAATCTGTCAAACTCCACCCTGAAACTTGTTGATATCTTAAAACTATTAGGTTTGGAATTGGCTCTCATTTGTCTTGATGGAGATAATTCTGGTTTTTTTCCCCTATAATTTCAAGTTGGAATTTTTCTCAATCTTCTAGGGATACGATGAAAAACCTTATGCCAGCAAGAAGAGCACTGTGCTGTTGATGGAATATTTTAGGATGCTTTTTTTTCATTCTTGTGTCTTTTAATTTTTTTCTCGCAAGGTTTTAAAGGTGTTCAAATCAATCATTGCAACACAGTACCATTTTACTATAGTACCACGGTTTTTGAGTTCTTGTAGGAAGCATTTTAGAGATGAAGAAAGGCATAGAATAGATGGTGAAAATTTCAAAAAAGTCAGGGTTAGATAGGAGTATGTGAGAGGGAAAAAGTCATCCTGCAAAGATTTTTATGAAGAAAAGATGACAGGGAAAAAACCAATTTATCTCAGATGCTAAAATAATAAAACTGTAATCATTTCTTTGCCTCAATGATCCTGATGGGTCCCTTTCAACTCAGCATATTCTATGAAATTAATTTTTGAAAGCCCATATCAGGATATTTACATTTCTGAAATTCTTAACTAATCTATGATAACTGTAATGATAATGGGTATAACTGTAATAATTTTTCAATTGCACTGGCTTTATCAACTGTAAAATGTCCCTGAGATATAGCTGATTTTTAACAAGCCACTTATAAAGACAAACAAGGCAAAGTACTGTAGCACTATTCAAATTTTATCAGTGTTAATTCACACTCTATATTTAATTTACTTTACCTGATAACTCAATACTTTAATAGTAGATTTGATTGAATTAAATTGAGATTCTGTGCAAGTAAAGTAATTCTAGTTCTCAATACAAAAAATTAGAATAAAATTAATATTTGCTTTCATAATCATTTATGAACCTAGGCTATTTGACAAAACAATCCATGGGTATTCTGGGTTCAGTGATATCTTAATTCATTGCAACACCCTCCCTTCATTATGTTTCATTTGGAAATTTCAATGGACAAGCATAAGAAGCTGAGGCACCAGGAGTTTCATTTAGGTATGCTCAAAAAGAGCACTGTGGTGACATTCATCTTTGAGCAGCCATTGGAGCTATCTATATTGTATGAGCAGTTAGACTGGCCTGCTGTGTAACCAGTAGTGGGTAACTCCAGGAATTCTGTGTGTAACTGAGCAGAGGAAATCTCTCCAGATCAGAGTAAAGGTACAGACTAGAAAACAATGTAGAGGGGTTGTTTATGCATGCCTGCACACTTCTTTTTACTATTTCTTTGTTGGATCTCTGTCCTGGTATTGGCTGGGATACAGTTAACTGAGACAGTATAGTGCCATGTTTTAGATTTAGGATAAGAATGATGTTGATAATACTGTGTTGTTTTAGAATCATAAAATCATTAGGGTTGGAAAAGACCTCTGAGGCCATTGAGTCCAACCTTTGACCTTTTGGCTGTTGCTGAGCAGTGCTTGCACTAAGTCATGGACTTTGCTGGTGCTCACCCCACCTGAGAGAAGGCTGGGTGTGCACAAGGAGTTGGGAGGGGACACAGCCAGGACCCTAACTGGCCCAATGGATATTCCACACCATGGGGCATCCTGCTCAGCCTGTAGCAGGAAAACTGCCTGGAGGCCACTGCTCGGGAGCTGACTGGGCATCAGCTGGGGGGGAGTGAGCAATCGTATTGTGCATCACTTGGTTTTGTATTCTAATTCTTTTATCTTTATTATTATTTTCTACTCAATTTCTGTCTTATTAAACAGTCTTTAGCTCAACCCATACATTTGAATTCATTTTTTTCCCATTCCCTCCCCCATCCTTGGTTGGGGAGAGAAGTGAGAAAGCGACTGTTTGGTTTTTGTCTACCTAGTGGGTTAAACCACAACATTTTCACAGGCATATGAATTACTCTGAGAGTAACTAGATAGAACTTTTTAATGGTTTCTGTGTATCACACAGGATATTAGCACACAATAATTTATTGTATTTAGATAAAGAAAAATACTAAACAGATAGTATTGTTCAATAATATATTTTATATAAATTTCTATTAACTATTTCTCAAGTTTGAAGAAAAGCCCTAAGGATGTAAAATATGTGGTACTTTCAAGATTTTTCAGATAATGTCTCTGAACTTACATTATTCTGTACTGAACACTGCAGCAAATATTTAGGCAGTTTTTTTCTGGACTTGTTAGCAGACTTCAAATTAAATGATCAGTTTAAGTTAATGAAAGTGCTGATTATGTCAGTAAAGTGGATTCTTAACTGGTACGTTTTTATGGAGACATGATTGAGTTTGATTTACTTAACAAACTAAAAGGATTCATTAGGCTCTTCTCCCCGTATTATGAGTTTCTATAAAGTAGATTATTTATGCTGATTAGTACTCTTGCTGAAAAATGTGTGTCCTAATGTGTGTCCTGGTTTGCTTTGCATAAAAGCATGACAAAGGGGAGCTGAAGTTCTGCTAATGCTCTAAAATGTAATAAAAATTTCAATAGTTATCCAAAATTGAAGAAAAAAAAATCACTAATTCTCAGTCATTATAAGCACCAAGAAATCTTGTTTTATGCATAAACTGGTGTTATGTTATTAATATCAGATTCTTGCTATATATTCATTTGACTTTTTGCCTAATTTATTTCTCAAAATTGTCTTACAGTAATCTCAAAACCTGAATATTTTGAAGGCTTGAAAAATATTAAACTAGCTGAAGTACTTTCAGCAAATAATGGAAGGACTGATTGTTTCATTAGTAGCTGTCACAATACTTTATTTGTGATTCTTTTAGACTGTGAATTGTATACATCAAGTAGAGTGCTCTAATTTAATCAGTGGGCACATTGAACTCTATCTCAATGTTCATAAGTCTTGTGCAAATTGAGGAGTAAAAATATTTTCGGTGCTTATAATTGAAAGAGAACTAATGTACACGAAGGAAAGATAGCAGGTGCCACTTTTTGAAATGGAAGTGCTAGAGAATCAATTTACTGCAGATATTTGTGCATGCACTCTGAACTTGTTGCTTTAATTTCATAAATATTATAAATAACAAATGCAGTTTCTACATCTCCCGGTGGAATGTAAATAGCAACTGTTGTTTACATGCTTGCTGCCTGGAGACCCAACATGGAGCTACAGAAAGAAAAATCACTGCTGAATAATATGCATCCTATGGTGAGAGTTCTCCTTTCTAATGTAAGCTTTATGCACAGACTATTTTTGTCTCCCAGGTTCAGAATTAATAAAAAATCTTACTAAAAATTACAGAAAGGTTGAGCTGCTTGCTCTCAAGCATTCAACAAAACAAATCTGGACATGTAAATCTACTTGTCAATGGAAATGGCAACATCTTTGCTGGCTTTTGAACTGCATGAATGTTTGAATCCCATTGCACAATACTAAATGACGGATTTCCATCATTGCTGATACACACACTCATTCTCTCTCTCTGCCCCCTCTCTGATTTTATATAGTGTTGTACTATGAATACTGTGTGTAAAAACAA
The DNA here is from genome assembly GCA_013397295.1 of Polioptila caerulea. Taxonomy (NCBI): domain Eukaryota; kingdom Metazoa; phylum Chordata; class Aves; order Passeriformes; family Certhiidae; genus Polioptila; species Polioptila caerulea. The sequence goes on along the minus strand of VYXF01002844.1, from coordinate 411,773 downwards.
AGTTAAATTTGAGTTACTTAAAAAAACATATTATCCACAAGGGTGTTATATCATGTATGTTGTCCGAGTTTGCACAGCTATATAAGGCTGGTAGATATCTGTAGGAGAAGAGAAACTGGAGTTAGAGAACCTATGAATTAGTGCCGTAAATATTGCTGTTTTATTTGAGTAAAGAACAAAAAGAAGTTGGTGCGAGAGGCAGCAAATATTCTGGGACAAGCTTTGAGTATGACCCCCCACGTTTTTCATCAAAAAGACTTTACAATTTGGTTTTAACAGAAGGAATTCCATCTATAACATAAAAATCCTGACCCCCAAAACTATTGAAAACCCCTCATAGCAAAACAAACCAAACAAAAAACCCAAGCTTCTAAAATCAATAAACAAAAACCTTTTAGTCTGTTTATAAGTTATGTACTCAATGTTCTAAGCCAGAAATATGTGTATAAACTGTTAGTGTAAAACTTTTCTCTTGAGCTGACAAATTTGTGCTTTTCTTGAAAAAGAAAAAAAAAACCCAAGTAATTTTTCCAATTAATTTTCAGAGATTGCTTGTAAATATCATGATGACGAATTTATATGAATGAACTCATGAATATTTCAAGTATGAAACATTCTATCCTCTACAGCATTTGAACTTGTTTGACTTGTGGATATCAAAGTAGTCTATTGGGAAACCACTCTTCTGTGACATGTTTTCACAACTAGCTTTCACTGGAGCTTGTTTTCATAGTTTTTCTTGTCTGGCTATTTAAATACAGTTGTACAGAGACAGCAAATAAAACTTTAACATAATAATGCATAAATCTTTTTTCACATTCATTAATGTTTTAGAGAATGCAAGGTACTTAAAGGAAGTCAGATCTTTATCTAAATCCTCCTTGCAGTCAGTAATAAAGACCCCACAACATTTCCAGTAGGTCTGTTTGTCTTGGGTAGAGGGACTTCAGTGTTTTGTCCCTCTAAGTGCATTGTATCTGATGCTTTAGCACAGGATGGGTTTTCTTTAGGCTTTCCGTTCTAAGCAGGCATCTCTGTGATGCATCCTTCTGTGATGCTCCAATAGCACCCTCTCAATAATGCACCCTTTGTGAGGAATGCACCCTAAAAATTGTATCTCCTATGGATAGGAGATGAGATATATATCTCTTATTTCCATCTTCTAATTAAAAAGGAGTGTCTCAGTTCAGTGGGCGTGGCTGGTTTAGTGGATGCAGACTTTCCCTTTGTACGTTCTTAACTCAGTAACAAAAAAAATAACTACAGATAGATATATGGGGATACAATTCAGCATCAACCCAGGACAGCTTAGTACACTTGCCACATACCAGCAAACTTCTTTAAATATGGATGCTTTAAGATTGATTGGAAACTGACCATCTTCATCAATAAACTCCTGCTGCTGGGAGAGGAGATGAGTAGAAAAGAGATGAACAGAAGTGGGAAAAGCCAGCAAGCCAAACCATAGTGTAAAGAAACTGTCAATGTGAAGGAGTTGGTCTTTGCAACATTATCTGAATAAGAAGCATGAACCAAAAACTGATGAAAAGCAGATCATAGCATCTAAATTAGGTTTAGGGAAAAACTAAGAATATGAAGATCAATCATGTTTATTTAAGATGTGATCCTTAGGAGCTAGTGGGCAGAGGGAACAACTGTTCCTTGAAAGCTATTGATGTACAGATTGATGTACAAAATAACTATTTCTTTCATGTTGTCATCTAGTGATTATTGGAATGGAAAGAGACAAATGCTGTAATCAAGCAATTGAAATAGTAGAGATTTTTCATTTAAGTCTGATTTTGACTCCTACTAGGATTGAGTTGACTGTTTTCTGTTGCAATACTAGATGCATAGTTCCTGTTGTATTAAAGTGAAAAATAATGCTGGGAGAGAATGGGAAGGGAAACTGAAAAAACGGTGAATTTATGTATTATCATTTGTGTGTTACTCATAATTATTTAAAATAAACAAATAACAAAGAAAAGCAGAGAAGTAGGAAAAGTGAAGGGTAGGGGGAATGTAAATATGAAGCATAATAGGAACAGATATCTATACAATTATATTGCAGGTGTCAGTGAGAACACTAGTTAGATAAAAGATCCTTCTCAGTTTTGTTGTGCTAAACATGAAATAGAATTTTTCATTGCTGATACTGTGTGCTCATCAATTCTACATTCCATCTTCAGCGTACTTCCACTAAAAAGGAGCTCATTTATTGCTTGTGTATTTACTTTCATATCTTTTTGGTGGTAAGTGGAAATAAAAGTTTTGACATGTTTCGTATATAACACTGACTAGAAAGCTTCAAAATGCAAATCCAATCATATCTCATTTAAAAAAAGAATATCACCCACACAAAAAATCATCCAAAGAAACAAAAACCAACCAAAAACTAAAGAAATTGAAGGATGTTTGAGAGGTTTGGGTGAAATGTGACTAGTGAAAGCTTGTCAAAAGATGAAAGTAAGTGCATTCTGGGCACTTGAACTACAGAAATTGAAAACAGGAGCTAGACACAAAGGTTTTTTTCTAAACATCCCTGGCCTTACTTGCACTGCAATCCCCTGATAAAAACAGTAACTTCTGCTCAGAGTAAAAGATATGCAGAGGGAGCTTTATTTCCTATAGTAGAGCTAGACAAGTAGCAGTTCCCCCATCTCTATTTTTTTCAGTTTTATAAAACTTTAGTTTGATTCTATGTGAAGCCTTTTGAATTTTTTGCATATAAAACATCTTAGATTCCATTTTATTATATGTCTTGGTGACAGTCAACACACATTGAAGACTGAGGAGAAAAAAGAAAATACTTGCTCATTTATTGGTCTCAGTCTTCCCTATACTATGAATGTTTTGAACAGTCTTTACTGAATGTCTGCTCATGAATTTGTGAAATTTGGTCATTGTAGTAGAGCAAAGCCCAGCGTGTTCCACATTACTTGAATATTAACCAGGGATGGAGGTGGTGTGGGATAGTTTAGGCATAAATATGATTTTTCTGTGATTCCCACAGTCTAGACAAAATGGCTGCAGAGGGATATGAGTATGTTCAGAAATCTGCTATGCAAAGAAGCAAACTTGTCCAATAGGATCTTCATTGGACATAGTGCCTTTTCTTGGAAAATCTTTTGAATGATGAATGGCTATTTTAAAAATTTTTTTCTACAAATTTGCTAATAAACATTGCAGAATGTGACACTCATGTCCATGACTGTCTGTAAATCCACTGGAGGACAGGCATAATGAACCTAAGACATTATCTTTCCTTGTCTCTGATCACTATTTTTTTATTTCATTAAATGTCTGCTATGGGAGAAGTCAGCTAGGTAGTAAAGATGTAGATTCTAAACAACAGCCAATTAATCAAATGAATATTCCATAAAAGAGGTAAAATATGTCAAATGATCAAACTACTGAAAGATAAATAGTTCTATTAGAAGTACACTTGAAATTTCCTACATTCTGAATGAAGCTGAGGAAAAGTTAGTTCAGAAGGAACTATTAAGGTCACTCAATAGGGATGTTCAACAAAATCTTTTCTTTGTTAAAGAAATTTGTTATTTGAGCCTTATGATCACATGTGTGAGGACCTGATTTTCCTCTTAGGTCCCAAAATCAATATGAATAAATTATTCTATGAATTATATATAAGTTTGCAAATTTTATATTTAAATATATTATTTATGTGCTTTCTGAACCTGTTGCTTTTTGGCAAAATCATCTGGAAAGTGACTTAGAAGCTGGATTACTGTTTTTCTCACTGTGCTGGATTACTACTTTCATGTTACCCCAAGCAACCATGGGAAGGATCTGAAAATGCTGTTTGTGTACTGCAAACAACTATGTAAAGATATACTCAGAAATACGATGTTAGTGTGTGGAACACCATGTTAATTAAATGACTTGTGCAATCATCATTTCAAAAGCACTTTGGCATAGGAAAAAGTTTAACTCATGGGTTTTCTGTGGGACATGAGTGTTCTCCTTACAGACCCTGTTTAGCACTCTTCCTGCCACATTGATGAAGCATTTTGAAACAAAAATCAGTAACAAGATTTCTGGTAATCAAGAATTTTTATCATATCCCCCAGCTGGGTGATGTTGAAACTATCAAATTGACGGAAAATGAATATGAAAACCTGTTGATTTCTAAGTGAAATACCACCAGGATAACTTCATCAAAGAAACAAACCAACCCTAGTCTACATTTATATGTCACGATATGACAAAACATATGTCAGATGTGTCACACTGGGAACACTCATCTCCTCACTGTCACTTTGGTCTCCGTGTAAAGTTTCTGTCCAACTACATGTAGTGGCTGTAACTGCCTTGTGGTTCATGGTCAAATTAGTCTTGATGTTTGCCTTCCACAACAGTAGAGACAAGTCTGTTCACCTGTATGTCTCCCCAGTAATTTATAACGTGACTATGAAAGCAAGGACTTGTCCAGTTTGTACTTGATGAACTTAATACCTAACAATGTTTTTAATGTAGCCAAGCACACAATGACTGAGTTGTTTGGTACTCACTGGTCATAGTGACAGTACTTCTTGAAATTTTTTTATTAGAAAGTAGTAGTTCAACAGGGACAATTGTTTCTTGTCTCTGTGTCTCTTGCAAGGATTTAATATATTGAAGACAAGGCCAAGAATAAGGTAATATACTATCTAGTACTAGAAAGACTATTGTAAAATACCATTCATTATAAAACAGGCTTTCTTCCACTGTGTTCAGTATTTTTCAATAGTAATTAAATAGTTGCAAAATGAGACGAATATGGAAGAAATATGCTTAGATTCTTCAAAGAGATAAACAGCTGATGGAACTTCTGAAACTTTTTTTCCCCCTTCCTTGAAGCAGGATATTTCTCTGAGGCCAGAACATCAGACAAATCACTCCATTTTACTTGTAATCCTACACTGAATTACCTTTGAGTTGATCACTAAGAACCTTGTTTCTCCTTGCCTATAAACAAAATAGTATTCCTGTGAAGGCCTCTAACAATGTTTTAGTAACACACTTCAGATTCTTTCCATGCTTATGAGACTGTGGTTTGGTGGCTCAAAATGACATGTTGTAGTGTTTCAGTATATTAATTCAAACTTCTATGAAATGCTGGTGCAAATACAGATTTAAATGAGCCAGTAGCATTTTCCCCACTATGCCTAGAATGTTACAGAGAGATTTCTGCCTGGTCAGTAGAACTGCAAGTATAATGTAGCATTCATTTCAGGGCAGTTTGTTGGCTCAATAGCGTATTCTGTTTACATATGTCCATATCCATATCTTATTCCTGTGCAGCAGAGGAGCATGCCATTCAAGGCAGCCTAAACTAGGGGAAACTGTCAGGCTGGTTACTGACGGTGGGGATGTGCAGGGCTCCATATTCAGCCCAGTTCTCCTCAACATCTTCATACAGCATCAAGTGCCCCATTCTGCACCTGGGGCAGGGCAGCTCTGGCTGTGTGTGTAGATCAGGGAATGAGAGGCTGGAGAACAGAGCTGTGGAAAGGGACCTGGGGGTCCTGGTCAATGGCAAGCTGAACATGAGTCAGCCGTGCCCTGGCAGTCAGGAGGGTGAAACTGTCCTGAGAGTCATCAGGCACAGCATCACAGCCAGGCAAGGGAGGGGATTGTCCCGCTCTGTTCTGCACTGGGATGGGCTCACCTCGAGTGCTGGGGGCAGTTTTGGGCACCACATTATCTGAAAGATAATAAGGTATTGGAGACTATCCCAAGGAGAGCCACAAAAATGGTGAAGGGTTTGGAGTGGAAGCCATATGATGAGCGGCTGGGGTCACTTGGTCTGTTAGAACTGGAGGAGACTGCAGAGAGACCTCATTGCAGGCTACAATTTCCTTGTGAGGGGAAGAGGAGAGGCAGGTACTGATCTCTTCACTCTTGTGAACAGTGGCAGGACTCATAGAAATGGCATGAAGCTGCAGGAGGGAACATTTAGGGTAGATACCAGGAAAAGATTCTTCACTCAGAGGGTGTTCGGTCACTGGAACAAGGCTCCCCAGGGAAGTGATTACAGCACTAAACCTGACAGTTCTAGAAGCATTTGGACAATGCTTTGAGGCACATGATATAATTTCTAGGGATGTCCTGCTCAGGGACACAATGATCCATATGGCTCCCTCCCAACTCAACATATTCTATGTTTTGATGACTGAATTCATAGATGCATGTAGTTACTCCAAACCAGAGCTCCATAACCCAAGTAATTCAGGGCACGAGTAATCAGCATGTTCCTCTTAACTGCTCGAATTTAGTATTGGACTTTTTCTAATGTACATGCATTGTCATCCAGAAATCTTGCAGGTGGATATCTTTGGATCTGATTCAGCACATCTAAGCAAATTTATTTTGACCTTGATCGTTGCTTAGCTAATATTACTTTTTCTAATACTTCTCCAACAACAAAAATAGAATATCTTTTTCTCAGAAAGCCTTGTTCCTCCCAAAATTACCAGATGATGAGTATAATTATGTTATCATATTCATAGGAGCAAAATAAGAGTCATTCTGGAAGTAAGAACAACAAACAACTTGAGGAAATTTTGATGGAACTTGCTGTGAGGGAAGCAACACATGAGTGTAATTGAATCCTTTAGTGTGAGCACAAACACTAGCTTTAAAGTAGAAAACGTATACAGAACATCATATTTCTGTGTCAACTTCCTGAAAATACTGATAAATCATCCTCTTGAGATTCATGGCTTCTTAGATAGAATAGTACACTTTCACACATGAGATGCACTTCATATGAGCCAGTGCCTTGGAAGACAGAGAACTCTGACTTGCCAGCATTTTTCACTGTTCTTGTCTGATCCAGTAATGGACCTGTGTGTGAGTTGTGTTAGCCAAATAGTCACTGGTTTTTCTGTTAAGGTTAAAAGCCTGCAGTCTGTTACAAATATCAGAGTTCTGATGCGGGTAACAGAGTAAATCTTAACCTTAGAAAGACTCAGCTTTGTACTCCCCTCCAAATAACACATGGAAAATAGTAGCAGTGTGCTACTGCTTTCTAGCAGGGACTTTGGAGAAATCTTAGGAGTATACATAGCTGCTGAGCATCACTGTTCTTGGCACCAAGAGAAAGTAGAGGTTCACTTGCAACCAGGGCAAACTGATGTAGCTGTGCTGTCACAGCTGCAAAAGAAAGCAAGATGCAGCAAAATATCTGGTGCTGTGAAAACCCTTAATTTTTTTTTTTTTTTCAAACATTGAAGCAAGACGTGATGTGTTGTTCCCAGAGTGGGAAAACCAAAAAGCACTCTTGGCTGCACTCATACTCATCCTCTCTGGGTAGACTACCTCTTGTGACTCCCTAGTTTTTGTTCCTATAGTACTGCATATGAACAGGCAGTGGTAGACATGGGAAACAGGAAAAGAAGGGAATCACTTAACCACTAAAGGGTAATAATTATTTCTCAAGACAGAATATGGACAGGAGTTCTGATAAAAAATATTTTTTTTAATTAAAACTATTTGTTAAATAGCTTATCTGCATATAAGAAAATAATTTTTAAAAATGTTCTGAAATGACTGTGTGCTGATCAGAATGTTTATTAATATAATGCATAAAACTGTAAAGTATCTCTAGCAGAGACTATTGCAGGGTCCAGAGATGAGTAATATCATATTAAGAAGCTTCAGACAAGCTCAGAAACCTTTTGCATCCTGGTAACAAACTAAGTTGTTTGCTGTATGTTTTATTGAGTTTATAGGTCTGATATTTGAACTGAGGCTGAACTTTTATAAGGTGAGGCACTGAAGCTGCAGTGTGTCTGTGATGAAGAACCACTTTTTGTAAATGACATGGAAATATACAAACACTGACAACAAACATTTAAGCCAAAAAATGCATTAAACTTCTCCCTTTCTGTCTAAACTTGAAAGAATTTGACTTCCTGTAACATGTCTCTTTTGAGAAAGGCAAATTTTGAAAGTTCTTGTCAGGACAGTTTTCTCGTACAGCTCTGCATCTTCAGCTTGGAGACAAGTTTAGTCTTCACTGACCAGTCCTTAACAAAGACAGCACTTGGGAGCAGTCAGACCTTCTCAGTGGTTGTCTAAACATATTTGACCTGAGACAAGACATCTAATGAACTAGATCTCTCACAAACTTGTAAATGGACCCTTAATCTTGGATGTTGATCAATGCATCAGCATGATCAATGCATGCAGCTGCTGAACAAAGCTTATGCCAGGTGGGCTCTTTTTCTCCAAGGAGTGGTACAATGATCAGGATTTGCAACTGTGCTGGGCAATCTTGGGAGGGAGCAGGGAAAAGTATGTTGTAAATAGAGGACTTTTCTTCAACATGTCTGAGGCCAGACTGACGTCAAGCCATACTAGTAGATATAACTTCTATTCTGCTTGATCTAATTGTATGCTCTTCTCTTTAGAAGCCACTCAATAGATAGGGATTTCGACTAGTTCAAGTTTTTATCAATTTCTTTAGGCATCCACCACTATCTTATAATCTCTGGATAAGACAGTTTTGCAATTCAAGGTACGCATTAATTTTCTGACTAGACAAGAAGGAATCAAACACATTTTTATTTTAAATGTAGTCTAGAGTCTGTTGCACAAGAAGAAGACTTTTCAGAAGCCTAAAGACTTGCTTACAGTTTCTACATAGTGGCATTTCAGGGCTTGCAAAACTGTAATTTTTTATCTTTGTAACAAATAAAAATTACAAGTATTGCATTTGATAAGAAGTAAAATTAAATTAATCAAATTATTGACATGAGTTCTATACTTGCCAGTCTGGGTTGCCTCATGGCTACAATTCTGTTAATCAGCCAGTTGGCTATAGACAATGTTTCCTTGAAGGAATATGGGGCAATCAGTTGCTGTCCTGCTATGAGCTCCATTTTTTCCTGCTTAAAACTGTTCTATTATGGAATTGTGTGCCATTCTATTATAGAATAGCAGTGCTGTGACAGAGGAAAACTTCAAAGTCCTGCTGCTAGTGGAAGAGGGTAGAAAAGAACAAGGGAAAATTGTGTTTTATGACTGTGAAATGACAGCCTGTGTCTGGGGTGAGAATGACAAGGAGCAGAGGGTGTGTATGGAGTCTTCTGCTATGACTCAGAGTGCCCTCATGGGCATGTGGTTGTGAACCCTATGATATTTTGGAAATTTCTGCATGTCTATACTTCGAAAAGTAATATCTTAGCTCCAGAAGTTCTTTTACAGAAATGTGGTGTCCTCTAAAACTCTACAGCTTGTGTCTAATTTTGATGCTACTGCATTTGACTATCTACTTTATCTTTGTCCAGATTTGTGCATAAGTATTCAAAATAATCAAAGTTAGGTGTTAAGCACAATTCATATTTCATCATACTTTGTTTTGCATTCGCTTTAAATTTACACAGCTAATCTCAGAAAATGGCAGAAATTACAAACTAGGCTTTGAATTCTTCTGTTTGCTAAAAAGAAATGGTGCAATTTTGGTTGTCCTCTCTCAGTGAAAACAGCCATTTTCTCCTCTGGGAAATTAAACAATGTATCCATTCTTACTTATTTGAAAGTGTTTGATGAAGTGTTAAGGGTGATAATTGCAGCTGTAATCCAACCCCCTCCCATATACCACTACCCTAATTTAAAAAAAATAAAATAAAATAAAAAGATTGGCTGACATGACCATAAAATTAGTGCACTAACCTAAAAAAGTGACATAGAACTCCAACTTTTTTCTTTTTAAATAATAGCTTCTTATTTCAAGGAGGAGGGAGTGGAGAACAAACAAAGATCTCCCTAGGTTGTCAACTCCTTAGCTTGGATTTAAAACAAGCATAGTACAAATGAACAAAAAATGTCTTTTGTTGTTGATCCATGCAGGGGAGAAAAAGCCTCCCATGAATCTTTAAGCCTTGTAGCTGTACTCAGTTTAGATGCAGAGAGTGTCTCTAATGAGCATTCTAATCATTAGAGATTTTTCTTCTTTTCATGATTAGGCTTTTACTTCTAGGAGAAAACATTTGCATGACTGTATTTGGGTTTCTACAGACTGTTTTTAGTACGGACAAGATAAAATGATTTATCATGGGAAATATTGGCAATTTTTATTTTTGTTTTTCTTATCAAATCATTCTTGCAAGTTCTTGTCTCTGTAAGCACTCTGGTGTGATGATGTATTTAGCTGTCATCTCTGTCTTCTTGAGAAAGTCCCTGACAATTGGGACAGGTCAGCCCTTTGGCAATTCCAGGTTGCAGTTCTGAGTTCAGAAATGACCTATCATGTACCTATACCCTTCTGATGTGGGAAGTGGGCACCAGGTGATATTTAAAATGTCAAGTACCCACTTTTCATCATCTAGGATCTTGGAACAGGGTATTCAAGCCCTCCTAAGGAAGATGAGGCCCAGCTCAAGCTGCCTTCCCTCCCTGGGGTGTGAATTGTGCACCCCAGCTGGAGAAATCCAGTCCTAGCTGGAAAGGTTACTGTTCATCTCACTTGCATTTTCTTGTCATTTATAAGGAAGTGGAGTATTTTGGAACTGACAACAGTTAAATGTGTGTATTTTTAAACTCAAGTACCTCCCTAAGTTTAGTCCATTTATTAAAATGAATTAACTACCATTACCATACTTAATTTTTCTCTGGACATTTGAAAAACCACTATCTGCACTATTAGATACGGTAAAAACTGGACACTTTTGGTTGCATGTAACATTCTATGGGATCCCTCTCTAATACAAAAAAAAAAAAAAAGGAAATTAAAATTGCTTATCAAACTATACAGGTTATAAAAATAATGCCTACCTATATTGAGAAAAGGAAAAGATGTTTCTAAGAAAGCCGCTGTTCTAAGCAGAAAAAAGGGCCATACACAAATTGTTAATCCATCTTGCTGCTTGACAGACTTACAAGACAGTTTTATTTTCAACGGAAAATATAGCAAGAAAGCAAATAAGGTTTAAAATATTCAAAATCAAGTATAAAACTGGACATTAATCTCTTAAATGTAGAAGTTTCAAATACATTTTCCATTCTAAAGAACCATGATGCATTTTTATATCTATTAAAATTTATCTCTGTCAAAATAGGCAATGATTTTGACAGAAGTTGAAGAAACAGCATGTAATTTTTTCAGATAAAGTTTGAGCAGACTCTTTAACTAGATTGATTCCTATTAGAAGATGGATGCATCAAAGTTTAAGGTTCTTACAGTCTTCCTTTCCTAACAGGAGTAACATAAAATGATATTCGTGTATTTTACCTGAAATTACCTGAAGATCAAAGAGGTATGTAAAAGATTTTCCCATTAAGGACAAGAAACTCATTAAAGAGCTTTAAGTAGATCTGGAACAGAATATAGAAAGGGCATATACTATCATCTTGTGAGAAGGCTAATAAATACTTCTCAAGGCTACTCAACAGAATACTGCTTTTTCTTGACATTTATCAGCTTAATAAAGGCTTCTTGATCAGAGGTTTTCTAGATAGAGATGAAGAGTGTTGACCTAATTTTTCTAAGGTTTTGAGGATCCTTACATGGGGGTCTGATAGTAAATATATTTGAGGAGTGCAATCATATACCTTAATCTGCATTTTATTATTGCTCACAAGAGCAGCAGTGCTTTAGCAGAGTAGAGAAGATAATTAGTTGCTCAGGCAGTATTACCAAAGTTTAGAAGCCTTCCCATTTTTTAATGAAAGATGATTTTAAAAATAATTTTCTCCTAGTATAATTGGTAGAAACTTCATCACACTTCATCACCAGGAAATGTGTACCTGAGTAACCCCAGAAAATCTTACAGCTCTATTGACTGTGCCAGATGTATTCTAAGTGTGAATTCAGGAACTGCTTTTTGGGTCCTAATGCAAGCTGGAGATATGTCCCCAGTATGCAAATTCCTACTGCAGTTTTAGGGGATGATTACCTGCCCTAGCAAGCTCTGTGTGTTTCTGTGCTGGAGTGGCAAGAAATTTAGCAAACAGAATGGCACACATCTCCACACCCCATCTCCACTGTTGACTGAGGTTCAAGTTGTGTTATTTTTATTTTGGTTTGATGTTGGTTAGTTGGTTTGGGGGGTTTTAGTCTTTCTTGGTTTTTTTTGTTTTTTCAGAGGCACTGGTGAATTAGTTAATTCTGTAGTATGGTACAGGCTGATCTGTCAGAGTTGAAGGACTTTCTGTCTTTGTCTGTCAATAAAATTCATGTTTTTCCACTCTCTTGCATGTTGCCTGTCCTCGATTGCATGAGTCAATAAGTTAGATAAGGCAAAGGGCATTAGTGACAACCCTGATGTTTCCCCCCCTCACTATCAGGTGTAGGAAAACCAGTAATGAAAGCTGACAGAAACTTAAACCCTCTCTCTTCATCCTCTCAGAAGCTTTTCATTTATTCCCTAAAACATGCTCTACTATCCAAACTCCTTTCTTTTGTCCCTTCAATGAAATTGCCTCCTAATCTCTATGACAAAACACCCTGTATCTCTTATGAGGTGGAGTCAATCATTGGTAGATAAAAAACTCATTTGAGAATGTCAGTGTTGTTTAATTTCACAGATAATTTGCAGTATTTGGAAAGTCAAATCAGACTAGAACTTGGATTTTTCAATAACAACTGATATTTGAAGGACATTTAGTTCAGATTCTTAAAAAACAGAAGTATAACTTCTGAATTTATATAATTTATATAATATAAATATAATTTATATAATTCCAGGTTAAGAATATCAAGTGATTCTTTATTTCTCTTAAAATATGTGTTGTCTTTCATACTTATCTTTCTGTTTTTCAATAAATATTTTTCCTTTCAATTGCCATTTCACAATCATATTTTCTCTTTGCCCCTATACCTTATCTTATACTATTATACCGAGGAATGAGCTTCTCTCTTTTGTTTTGTTTGAGGGTTCTAAGATTTTATTTTGCCTCATATCTCAGAGAACTCTATATTTTGGCAACAAAGAAATCAACACAGAGAGAACATGCCACAGGAAGCATAAATTCAGCAAACTCCTTAGCTTTGATCACTGTCACATCAATGTTGTCTATGTTCTTAGCTTTAGAATTGTCCTTAATGAAAACCAGTCTCTTGATTTCTCTGATTGGAAGCATAATCAAGAAAAGGATCTGGCCACTATACAAATTATACTTAGCTTGATTTGCTATTCAATAACAATCACTGAGTTTTTGCCACCAGCCAATATCCCTACTCTTATTATAAGCAAATGAAAACCATCATTATTTTTCTGTTAAAGGTAAACCAAAAGCTGCTATTTGCTTTACACCTTTGTTAATATCTTTGGAGATATCTCACTGCTTCAGTTTATTGTCCTGTGTTACTTCCAGAGGTCTTTTCTTGTTTCTAGCAATAATGCAGTGGTTTATTCCCCTGCACACTTAAAAATTTGTTCTCCTCATGTGATCCTTCCATGTAAGATGATGCAAACATTCAATAATTTTTCAAGTCACTATAAAAATCTTATAGCAGGCTCTTCATAGGTGTTTGTTTATTTACAAATGCATTATTTTGTATCTTTCTCTTTTCTGTAACTATCTGAGGTAGTTTCACATACTTTAATATCACAAATCTATTTTCTTTGAGAATATGGCATTCTATTACTGTTTTATTCTCATGTTATTTTAGGGTAAAATGTAAATTATTGGTTTGATTTATTTTGGAGTGCATATTAGAGAGTTTTGAAGAAAATGCAACAGGTTTTATTACCTGTCCTCTTTTAATTTCCACTTAAGTCTCTTTTATATGTCACTTTTAACTATAATCTTAGATGCAGTTTCCATGAAGAAGAGATCAAATTTTGCATTCACCGAGTCTTTTAAATTATTGTTTTCTCCCTAGTTCATATCCCTTTGTTCAACACTGTCCTTTTTGCATTTGCAAAGAAGTAGTTCTTAATTACATTTTTTGAACACTTTTCTCCTTGTCAGATTTCTCAGGTCTTAGGCAATATAGAAATGTAGGTGTTTGACGTCTTTAATTGGTTTCCAAATGATTGCTATTATTGTAATCAGCTGAATGACTAATTTTCATTCCACTTGAAGACAAATCTAAACAATCCACCTAATTGCTCCAATTCTAACTGATTTCTAAGGAAGGTAAGATGGATACATATTTTGTAGACAAACACTTATCAAATAAATCAGTCCAAATCATAACAACTAAACAACTTGTGAGGTTTCCTACAATACCAGAGCTGTTATTATTATCTTCCTGCATTTTCATGTTTCATGCTAATTAGAATGATAAAAAACAATAATTAAAAAAACTATCACAGAACTTTTGACTGTTTGTTTCCTGAGGATTGAGAGAAATATTTGTGATCATGCCTTCTTAAACAATGCAGGTAGCCACTGTTTTATTCTTCAAAACAATGCAGTGGAATTCATAGTGGTAAGATTTTCCAGTGGATAGAAAAGTATTCAGCTCATTACTTAGTATTAGTTGCAAGTGCACAGATCCCTGTTTCTTTTTTCATTCTGTGGAAATGAGCTTGCTGAGCAAAATACCCACAGCTCCACATATACCTTGTAACTGAAAATATGTAGATATATTGATTTTGCTGCAAATGGAATTCATACAAAATATGTTGCATCAACTTGATAATTATCTTACAACTATTTTGAGATGTGTTGAATGAACTTGCAACTGTACTAATAAAAAAAAAACAAAAAAAGTGAACATGAGTACCTCCACCAAGAAGGATTAATTGAATCCATGGGGAAACTGTCATTTCACAATTTTTTCTCCCTTAATTTATATATATATATATTCCATGTGATATGAAATTAACAACTGTACAGACAAGATGGCAGTAATTGCTGGTTATTACCTAATTATGAGGTGAGTAATTTTGTGCTTTAGTAAAATCCTAACTTATCTTGAAGAGGGATCTGTGCAAAGAATAATACTCTTCTGAGAGCTTGTAAAATGATAACTTTGCATGTTTATGCTTAGTGATAGATGTTTTAAAGTCCTCCAAGAATACCCTGGAGGACATGGCACTTCATATACTTTGCTGTTGCAGAAGAAACAAAATACAAGTTTTCTGATTCTGTCAGAAAAGGTTTCATTTAAAAGATGTCATCTTGAGTCAAGGCTGTCAGGAGATTTGCAAGTATTGTAAATTATTCATTTTATTTCCTTTTTTTGGCAATTGATGAGAATTTTTTTTTATTAAGTGAAGCAGTCTTTCAATAATAGTTTCCATTAAATTTTTCAAAAGGATTTTAAAGTGTAGAAATGGTACATACTGGTAGATCTTGTAACAAATGGTGCATATTGATAGGCACTATATGTTATTGTCGTAGGCAGGACTGTGTAAATAATTCCATTTTTGATATTAATGGAAAGTGGGAGAAGGAGACTTGTTAGTTTTTCTTGCTGAACATGACGTGATTTTACTAAGGAAAACAAAACAAAAGTCTATTCAGCGTCTCCAAACAATATGGGACAGTGTTAATTAGATGGAAAATATGTCCTCAGATATAAATCTTGATTTAGTCTTTGATATTACACTCTTCAAAACCTACCCACACAACAAATAACTATCAGTAAAAATATTGTTACTATTGTCATGTATTATTACTGCTACTCATAAATACCTAAGTCAAAAGTCTTTATTTTAAGATTACCCTCCCTTAGTCTTGATTGAAAAGTTTTGCCAAAACAGTGATCCCGAAATTGCTATCCTTTGACATTAATTTCTCTGTCCAAAATAAATAATTACTACTACTAGGTAGTCCAAGGAAGAGCTTCCATGAGTCTATCCATTCTTTTTTTTTTTTTTTTCTCTGATTTATTTTTGGAGGGCTAATGGAAAGAATTTATCATAAGTGAACACCAGGTCCAGGTTCTTGAAAATTGCGCAAGAGATGGAGCTGGGTGGCACGTGGAAGGAGCAAGCAGTTAGCTCAGTGTGGCCGTGGCATCAGCTGGGGCGAAAGCAGGGGATGTCTTTCATATGGAAGGGTTTGTTCAAGGGAGAAGGTGGCCACCCATTTTTGCAGGTACTTTTTTCAATCTTTACCTTTTTTCCATGAGTGGTCCTCAACATCCTTCTCTGCCCAGCTCATCTGTGTGCAGTGCAGGTCTCTCTCCTCTAATCTGTTTTGTGACAGGAAAAACAATTACTGTACATCTGAGACGAGCTAAGCTTTATCCCGACTCTCTTATGGCATAGAGATTATGGGTGGTAATAAGCCCCATGGTGTTTTATTTTTCTTGAATTTATGATACTGCTTTTAATGAATGCATGTAATTCTGGTGAGCTAGCTATCACTCAGGAACAACAGCCACAAATTTGAAGGTGTCTCTTTATTTAATGTTGTACGCCTGCTCCTTCTTTCTTCTGGGAGGGTGACTGTCCTGTCTCGGGGGTGTAGCTATAATGGGAGAAGCTGGCAGTGCTGATACTAGACACTCCTGGGGACCTGAAGCAATCAAAATGGGGGGCCCAAGTGACAGGTGTGCTGCAAACTCCACTTTCAGGATGGTTTTCTATTTAGGGCATTTTCCATTTAGGGCAAGGGCTCAGGAAGGCAATTTTTTTTCTCCCCTGCTGTACATTAAAGAATGAAGGTCTTAAAGCTTGATTCTCTGCATCTAGACTACTTTTAAAAACTCCAAGTGAGATATTAGAATACACCTCCATTTAAAAACTGGTCTTAAAAACCATTCCAGTTATAACATACATATATATTTATGAATTAATTTGAATGTATTAATTAATAGTTTAACCATATCTTTATTCATATGAGAAGTGTAACTGAATTTAAATGTATCTTCTGGTTAATATCAAAATGTCTGGGCACCATATCCAGATTAGCCAATAGTAGTCAATTAACTTTTTGTTTCCTGTGGAAAAACTAAATTAAATCAAAATACTAATTTAGTTTTAGAACTAATCACTGTAAATTCATTCGAGGATAGATGAATATAAACACTATTTTAAAACCTGAGAGGGATGTCCTGATTTTCTCTGCCATGAAAAAGTTCTTTTTTTTCATGAATGTTTGTGAGGATCTATGGCATATTTTCATGCCATGCAGTGTTATAGCTGAAATATTCTAATTTGTCATTCTGCCCTGACATTCCCTTCTACTTGATGAGTAGGTGAATGCAGTGAGTAGATTCTGATTATTTCTTAGCTTTTAGTGGTTGTGTTTTGTTTTATTCATTATCTATAGTTTGTGCTGATCAGATAAGAGCTGACCTGAGAAGCAAGCCCAGTGGTATGTTGATTCCAATATGCAATGGCTGACAATAGAAGATGTACATAAAGAAGGTACAAGTACCTCACAGAGATTTCTATAGAATGACTTGATGACAGAAAAATTTTCTTAATACACACTTTTTTTAAGATATACTAATTCCCCTAGGATTTTAGAGCCTGTCATTAATATCCTCAGTTATTTAATTTTTGTGTGCTTGCTTTGTTTAATTTCCAAAAATATTGCAGTCTGATAGACTTCTTCCTTGTAAAACATTGCATTTAATAGCTTAAATATTACTATTAAGCCAGCTACAGTATACTACTTATTCTGAGATCCACCCTAAACTTTTCTGTTGAAACCTACATAAAAGTTGTTTTCTCACTTTTAAAGTCCTGACCTATGACATGACAGTATTTTGTTTGTGGTAGCTGATAGTTGTGATCCCCAGTCTTGAAGCCCAGCTACTGCTGAGAACCGAGAGGGGTTTATGTCTTTGCAATTTTTTAATATGCCAAGTGGAAAGTTAATTAGAAAAGTCTCATTCCTTATTCACATGTATCTGTTTGCATTGATAATCTGGAATTGGCAAAAAATCCAAACCCAAGGCTTGCAGTAATGCTAGAGTTGGAATGGAGGGTAGAAGGCAATTTTTCACTTCTGGGAAGAATACAGGCAAGGATTGAGGGACTGTGTTTTCATTTTCAGCTCTTACTGCATACAGTTTAGTAGAATACTAGAGCACAAAAATTGTAGTTGGTCTAAGTGGACACTGATTTATTCCTGGAAACTTCCTTAAGATATGTTGCATTTGTTATTTCTGAAAATTCCATAGAAGATATAGAGAACTATATTAGAAATGCTTTTGATTTAATGCATTTCTCTTTCTTTGTTCAGGAGAGCATGATTAAGATAATTCTGTAAGTAATTTCTTGCTGTTTTCTGAAAAGTTGTGTTTTCCATTACCTGTGCCTCAGGCTTAGTAACTCTGACCTCAGCATGAAAGACAAGAGAAAAACCTTAAAATGCGTGAACAACAATAGCTAATCAAGCACAGTAATGATGCAGAGCTTATTTTCCTGTTTATGGAATCTGTCTCTGCCAATCCAGCGTCTGATTCAACAACTCTCTAAATTAGTGGCTGGAAGTTTAATGCAGTATCCAACTCAAAATTTTCTCACACAATTAAACTGAGGTATTACTTTGCTTTTACTAATAACTTAGGGACAGAATTATATATGCTCTGTTCCATTGTCATGTCTGCAGAAGATTTGATCCTTTTAATTAAACAGCCTTCCCTCAAACAATTAGTCCTTACCAGATCTATCAGATAAGTATCTGCATACATTTGATAGGCATTCATGAGAAAACTGTACCCTTTTCTCCTAAATAGAGTAATAAATATGCTTGCAATAAATCCAAGTAAAATATGCATTGATATGATGTAAAAATGGTTTATTTCTATAACTGTGAGATATAAAAGTATCATTAAGGAAATAACAGAATTCATGACAACAGTTAGAAATATTAAAATTTTATCTAAGAGCCTAATTGTTTTCTCTTGCAGAACATTGCTTTAAAAAGTGGAAGTTTAGAGAGGAGAAAGCTTTTCCCCCATCCCACCTTGTTTTGTTGAAATCAAATCCCTGTAAGAGCACTCAGGTTTGGAGTTCTGATGGATTTTTTTTGGTACTGTGTTGTGCATCCCTCCCTCACCACTCACAGCCCATCTTGATTTCATTGCACTTGCCTTATGTTGTCTGTACCTTTCCTGATGAAGTCTCTGGCAATGCCTGTGGAACTTATTAATCTGATCTGGCATTCTGTGTCTGTTTCCTATATCCATAATCAGAATTATCTACTCTAACTGTAACTTGTGGAGATAAGTGCTGTTTTTCCTCGGGGCACTATCACAGTCTTGGTTTAGTCCACAGCACTGCTGCAGGGCTGTGTGATAATGATGATTAATGACTCCACGAAAATCCCATTACTACAGCTGCCTTGAAATGTTCCAGTAGATGCTGATTCATAGAGCTCAAAATGTGTCACCAGAACCATCATCAAAATGGAACCTCTGTACGTCTGTCTGGACAGTCTGCTCCATCTCTTTCCTTAACAGCTTCCCAAGCCTCAGTTTCCTTTCCCCACAAGTGTGATGCTGCCATGCTCTCAGCTATTCAGCTCTTACAATAGCTAATGTCACCTCAGATACTTCACTGACCAACGACTTGCAGTTTTGCTCAAGACGTAATGCAATTTTTTCTCTCTGTAGTATTGAGTAGAGAGTACGTCTTTCAGTGTAAAGTACCTTCTCTGATGCTTTCTGCTTTGTATCAACTCGTACAATAAACATATCTGGTCCAAACTTCTGCCTGAGATAAATATGTAATGTTTGTTTCCAAAGGGACAAGTGAGTTTGCACTGATTCCAGCATTCTAAAAAATCTGGTGTTAAATCATTCATCAACATTCATAGAAACAGGTCAAGAACTGGCTTAGGACAGACTGCAGAGCATTCCCAGGAGCTTGGGCTGGAGGCTGAATTAATCCAGACACAAGTTCCCAGCAATTTAGCTGGGCTAAATGGAGTGGGGAAGGTAAAGAATTTCAGAGTGTGATGCAGTGGTCATAAAATGTTTGTGTATAGAGAACTCTTCCTACAGGCAGTGTGATAATACTTCGATCCTAAGCAAAAATCAGAGGTACAGATGAAAGACATGTAAGTCACAGGGCTATTCTGTGAAAATTTGCTTTTGGACATTTTCTTAACTATAAAAGATAGTTAATATAGCCTGAAGAACTCTGCCAGACCTAAAGTGACATGTAGCTTTGAAACCTATGGCAGAATATCTGAACTGATAGGTAATATGTATATAAAAAAAAAACATGGAAAGAATTTCTGTGACTTCCCCCATCACTTTATTCTAGAATAAAAGTTTTGGATTCTTCCAAGACCAACCTTTCTTTTGCTTAGAAAAACAGTATTTCCAGATAACAGGATATGCCGAGTTGGAAGGGTAATGGAGGTAATGCAAGTTAGAGTCCAGCTCCTAAGTGAAGGGCCTATCCAAGGGTTGAACCAACAACCATGGTGTTTTCAGCACCATGTTCTAACCAACTGAGCCAAACTCCTCATCCACAAGAATTATTTTCTGATGACACTTTGTGTTGTATCTGACATCTGAATGCTGAAATATGCTCCACAGTCACTTGTCTTCAAAGTTAAATTTGTTCATGAAATGTCTGCTGTGAGAAGGGAGTTGAACAATGAGGAGCTTCTATTGGTAGAAGTGTTTTGAGAGGTGAAACATACTATTTATTCCTAGTACTTAAAATTCTCTCTGAGTTAAGGTTAGGAATCAGATTTCAAAGCTAACCTCTGCTGTGAATTGTTGGGCAATTAAATTTTAAATGTATGTTTGCTCATGTGGATTTGTCCATTCATTCAGTTACAAAGGAGAAATATTATCAAAGCTTTCAGCTGAATAAAATATTCCTCTAAAATGTCCTGTAGGGAATCACTAGAAGAGAAATACTGCCTGCTGTATCACAAATAATTTCTGAAATATAAAAACTAATAATAACATGCTGAATCATTTCAGATTTATATGTTAAACAAAATATCTTTGATTTTTAAAGAGTATGAAAAACTCTAAATATGCCAATTTTTTCTTATAATTTTTCCTTTATAGATATGCTTTAACATAGATTCATTCAGAAATCAGTGTCTCTTTGTTTCAAAGGATTAAATCTATCTGGTCAGAATTATGTCAGAATTTAAAAAGAAACTTAGGAATAGACACAAACTATGCTAAGAATGGGAGTAACCTTATCCAGTTTAGGTTCTGATTGACCTCTGGTCAGGAAGGCATCAATATATTGAGATATTTATTATATATATAATTCATAACATGATGTTGGCTGGTCAGTTAAGGTTATCTACAATTTAGATGCTGTAGGAAACCTACAAGGAAGAACTTCTAAGAGAGTGATCAGCTTGATGACTGATTGGGTTCTGCTTAATATGAAAGTGTCCTCTGTGATTGTAAACCTCTTCTGGGGTAACGGAATAGAAGATTTTCAAGGAGAGTTTAGATCCACGAGAAACTTTTATCAAGACAAACATCAATGAAGACCTGCAGGACTTTTTACAAATGCTTTGTTCAAGCTGTTCCCTAAGGAAGAGTAGATCAGATAAAAGATGTTAAATGCATCTGAGAGGGGAAAAGAGATTTTTTCACCAAAGGTACTGTTGTGCTTTAACCTGGCAGGCAACTGAACACCACACAGCCATTCACTCACTCACTCACTCCCCAGTGGGATGGGTGAAAGATTTTGGAAAAAAAGGTAAAAATTTGTGGGCTGATATAAAGACAGTTTGAAAGGACAGAAAAGAAAGTGATAATAATAATAATAATAACAATAATAATAATTATAATAGAGTATTCAAATCAAGTGATGCACAATGCAATTGCTCATTGTCTGCTGACCAGTCCCCAGCCTGTCCTCAAGCACCAGGCTTATATCCCTTGGCCAACTCCTCCCAGTTTTATTGTTCAGCACAATGACATAGGGTATGGAATTTTCCTGGGGTCAGTGAGAGTCCGCTACCCCAGCTGTGTGCCCTTCCAACTTCTTGTGCACACCCAGCCTCCTCACCAGTGGGGTGGAGTTGGCTGAGGAGCTGAAACATCTTTGACTTAGCAGTAACTGAAGCATCAGTGTATTTTTGACATTGTTCTCATCCTAAATCCAAAACACACTGCCAGCTAGTATGAGGAATATTAACTCTATCCCAGACAAAACCAAGAAAGACATCTAAGAAAGTGTATTTAATAGTTCTGGATTCAATATTTAAAGAATGGAAATAAAAGTAATGTTTTGCAGTTGAGCAGTCATTCAGACTTTTTCCTTATCTGCAATGCTAGTGAAATGTGGTCTCTTTCTAGTACTGCTCCTCTGAGACCTGTATGATGTATTCAGAAACAGTACCAAAAGATATCAGAACTTCCTGGATAAAAGACAAGAAGCTTTTTATTATTATGGTTTCAGTATTGTATTTTTAAACTAATGCACACTTTTAGTCTAATTCCTCACATATTTCCTACAACAATAATTTCTTTAATCTTTATTCTTTATAGAAATGCTGATTTGACGTTGGTTTTGTTTTCCTTGATGTAAAGGAATCCTGTAGGAAAGTGCTTCTGCTGTTGAAGTACAAGAAGAGCAACATGGCCATTGCCCAATTTATAAATATCTCAATTCTGAATTATTTGAAAAATCTTGTTATACTAGGAAAAAAAGATAAAAAATCTGTTTACTTAAGCAAGGACTGTAACATTTTCTAGACCAAGTCTCACTAATTAAGTGAAACAGGTCCAATTTTCTGAAAACTGTCACATTTCTTTTAAAAGATGCTGCACAAAATTCTTGCACATACACAAGTGTGGATTAGAAATAGTCTTAATGAAATAGGCACATCTTATTTTTATAATAAATTTATATCATTTATTTATAAAAACACTTATCTGTTCCTTATTTACAGATAAATGTGATAACCTTTGGCACACGTAGTTTGAATGGATTAACAAAACCTAGATATATTTGGCATATAGTTGCATTTCCGTTTTTGCATGAATCCCTAACACTCAGTTACCTCTTTTAGTGTCAATGCAAATGTCTTTGAGAAGCTACAACTTATTATTCAGGAAGCATCCTTAACTGTACCAAAAGGAAAAACAGATGACTACAGTATATAGAAACAAGGTAGCCTTTATTTGAAGCAATTGGCTAGAAACCCTTTATGAATTAAGAATTGTGCAGCGATATCTAATAAATAATTCAGAATTAAGAATCATTGCAGGCCTCAGCAATTGGTACTCTATCCTCATCAATGCTTTAAGTAGCTTAAAGTGAATTGGGGAAATCTACTATTTTAATATAAGTAAAATAAAAAAATTATTTTATGTTACTATTTATTGCAGTGCTATTCTAAATTTTTGGATAAAATGTTTAACTAAAGATCAATGTAAACATCTAAGCATGTAAGAAAATATTATATGAAATGGAATATAATGGAATTATATGAAATTATAAGAAATGGAACCGTTTTCTTCTGTTACACCAAATCTGTTTTGTCTGTGATGTATGCATGCACAGGCACACCCACAAGAAGTAGTTGAGAAGATTGATAAAGGAGAGGAGCTTTGGGGTATTGGAAGTGAGACTTAGGTATTAGCTTCAGTATGAATTAGATGAAGTGACTGTACACTATGATATTTGGAAAAGTAAAAAATAAATCAGGACTGATTAAATGAAAATTTATTTATGGAGAAAAAAAATTCCATACCTTCCTCCAGGTTCCATTATGACATAGAGTTAAGGAGCTTATCTTTTTCCAGATTTTTACCATATTTAATTTAGTATTTTTTGTTGTACTCTACTTCTGGCTTCAAGACAAATAATATCTTTTACACATACTTCTTAGGAATATGAGAGACTTGTCTGAAGTGAAGGCTGTATTAACTTTCTAATTAATGGACATGACAGCTGAAAGCTGCAAAGGTTATGCAATAGAAAACATAAATGCAGTGCCAGTGAAAAGTACAGAGGGAAGAGAGGGAGACATGTTTTCACTATTTGCAATACTGTTATGGAAAGGATTGCTCCCCTGTTTCTCTGGAATTATTAATTCTGATTGGACTAAAATGTAGCTATGCACATTTTATTACTAGCTATTACCAGCAAAAGAACACTCCTGGGAAAAGGTTTGAATCGATTTACCCATGTTAAATGCTTCAAATTATGAACAAGAAGTACATTAGCTTTCTCTTGTACAAATTATCACTGTATTTTCTTCTGCCTTAAGGGACAGAATATAGTAGTTCCTCTTGGCTGTTACCAATATCCTGGTGCTGTGTGGACCTCTTTCTATGACACTCTTCCTGATGTTTTATATTGTTTATTTGAAGTCTGTGTAATTCTGTGGTTATGAGAGCTGGCTCTATGACTGAGCCTGTACAACATCAACTTTGCTCTGCAGTATTTGATACAAGCTGCATTTTTCTTCTTTTTGCAAGACATGCAGAAGGTTGTAGTTAATGACGGTCTTTTCATTTTGCTGCCCAACTGTGACAACCATGGTTTAGCTATAGGCTAAATCAGAGTCCAGAGAAACACAAGTTCTTTGGCTTCAGAAATTCTCTGATCTTGCTGTGCCTGTTGATGATAGCTTAGTTGTTTCAGCAACTTCTGGTTGCTGTCAAATCCCCAACAAGTTATTGAACTTTTGAATGTGTCATATCCTTGATAAAAGGCAAAAGGGTCTTCTGCACCATGTGTTGCCTTCTGGGATGTCATGGGATGGTTTCGGTCAAACTAATTGTCCAAGCCTGTAAGGCTTTGGTGGCAGAATCAAAGTACCAAAAAAAAAAGGAAAAGGGATAAAATAAAGAAGGAAAAAACTGCCTTCTGCTCAAAACTTTTCCCTTCATTCTCTTTTTAGAAGTGTGGAGGATTTAACAGAACTTTTAAATAGTGCAGATTACTTTCCACTATAATCCCTACCACATAGTTTTCACAATTAATAAATTGTCCACATTACAAGAGTAAAGTCTGATGGGAAGAAAAGGCATCTGAACCACAGCATAAAATTCAAACTTTTTTAGAGTTGAATATGTAGCTAGACTAGTTAATGGATTGTTTGGTGATCTACTCAGGATGATCTTCCTAAGAAAGATTAAAAGATATTAGAAAAATTGCATGCCTGTGTAAGTGTTTAACATGAGCATGATACAGAGTTGAAGAAAAAAGGCATGAGAAGCCTCAGGAAATAGCCTGGTTCATATTTATGTCTGTGATTAAGCCATATTTAAAGGAAATACAAATCTGGTCCTAATGTTGGACATATCCATAGTTCAAAGAAAATGATAAGACACATCTGAAGCATTGATCAGACTCCAGTTCCTTCAAGCATTGTCCTTAATTTCAAAGGTGTATGTTGGTTTCAAAAAGGGGATCACACATCTACTGCAAACCTCTTGGGAATATTTGTAACCAAATAAATTGTAAACTGACTTTCTCTTTGGTCTAAATCTACAGACTGAATGTTAACTAGTTATTTTTTACTGTAAGTACATACACACCTTTTGAGGATTTAATCACATACAGCATAGTTTTAGTAATGGATATGAATCCTAAGAATAAGAAGGTAATGAACAATGTCAAACACATTATACTATCATTTTTTATGTCAGTAGGTGAAACTGTAGCCAGTCATCAGTTTTATATTTTAGTACTGGACAACAAAATATCTCTTTTGAAAACTCCCTAGTAATTACCTGTATGACTAAAAGTATTCTTTTGAGAAATTATATAGTAGTTTATATTTCTTTAGAATACGTAGGGAGAGTCTTCATTCCAACATATTTATCTAGCCAAAGATATGCATTATAAAGTTATATGATTAAGATTTACAAATGCTCCACAGATCTTGTCTCTTTTTGCATTTTTCATGGTGAATTTCAAGTACAGTATATCTTTTGATTTTGTAAATATTTAATAATTGCACTTGAATAACATAACTATGCAAATTCATGGTAGGGAGAGAATGAGTATCTAGAGTTCTATGCAAGTTGGCATGGACCTGTTAGATGAGTTTCTCTTGCTGAATTTACAAAGGAATGAATTGCTCACACTGTTCTGTCTGCTCATGTTCATCCACCTGAATTTCATCTAGGAATCATTCCTGAAATTCCCTGCAAATTGAATTTTTAGATTTTTTTATTCTTAATAAGCCATCAATTTTGGCAGAATTTTTTTTTTTTTTTTTTAGTTGAAAAAATCAATTAGGCTCTAAAAGCACAATATTTGCTGTACAGATTTAAAATATGAAAACAACTGTTTTAATGTTAACAGTGCACGGGATCAGTGGATATTCTATAAACTACATATACAAAACTGATAGTTTGGGTTTATTTTGCTAAAGGGGAATATGTTGAAGGAATACTAACATTTTAATTTCAATGGTGTTCCTTGTGAGGATCTGCTTATCTATAGTTTAGCCAGTTCCTAAAAGATTGAAGCTAAGCAGAGTTCTATTTGAATGAAAGCCAGAAAAAGATAAAGAAGACTGAAGTATTTTTCTTTTTAGCTTGGTTTCATGTTGTTATGACAAGTTCACTGGTAAAAGGAGCCAGAAAAACAAGCTATAGATACAGTTTAGTAAATACAGATGTAAATATTAGAAAGTCACAACAAACTGGCAGCATTAAACAAAATGTGTGTTTCTGGGATATTACTGGGTAGATTTATATACTGTACCATGCAAAGACTGCATGGATGTTTATATATTTTTATAAATTATCTAATTAGACCTTGCAGGACATAGAGAAGTCAAATGGACAAATATAGTTTTGGAGATGGAGACAGATTGAGTGAAGGGATAGTCTTCTCTACTCAAGAGTTTGGAATTCTTCTGCTTTTTTCTCTGATTAATTTTTCACATCTTCTAAGACCTCTGTATCCAGGATATACACAATTCTCTTATGAAATGTGCACCGTTCCACTGACACAGAGCTAATGTGTTTCTGCAGATCAAGTTTTTGTACTTTGAGAGAGCATAGAAAATGGTACTTGACAAGAAAGTGAAAAATCTGGAGAAAAGCTAACTTTCTGAGATACTAATCTTTAACAATTGTTTCTGTAGAGGAAAAAAGAAAAGATAAAACCAGAATGTACTGTAAAAATAGATTATATCTTTCACACTATTTCCCTGTTGTTTAATCCTGACTATGAACACAGAAAAACAGAAGTGTGCAATATTGCTCATCAGTTTTTGGAAATCGAATGCCCCTCTTTTGCATGCTCAAACACAGATGCTTTTTAATTTGCTACTAGGAAAAACTCATTGAAATTCAAATAGTTCTAATCACAGATGTTAACTACAAAGATACGACAGGTTATAATATGACATAGATGATCTTTTCAAATGAAATGTCTTTAGTAGAAAATTTTATTCTATTTAGGGTTAGTTCTAGGCTTTACTCCAAGCACACTGTGGTCTACTACAAGCTACCAGATGTTGTTTTTATGCTGTCACCTTCCTGTGCTTAAGGTGCTTGTCTGTGTCTTAACTTTGTTTCTAAACTACCAATGTTTCCTAACTCTATCACCTGTAGATGATGAAGGAAATTGGTAACCTGACAGTGGGGACTTATAGAGTGAGGGAAGTTAATTACCAATACAAAAAACATTTGTTTTTTCTTGATTATCCTGGTGAAGTCACATCTATCATCAAGAATTCCATCCCAAAGATAAAACCCTCTGCTGTGAGCTGGCTGTTTGTTTCTTGGCTGTTACATTTGCTGTAATTCTAAGATGATAGCTGGAAAATGAAGCAAGCAAGTTCTCCTGCTTTCTGCCTAGTCTGAGAGACAGCTGATTTCCAAAGTGATGCTTTAGAAATCATAAAAACATTATATGCTCCTGTGAAGCAGGAGCATTACTTATTGCTAATCTGCATTTCATGTCTCTTGTTTCTTCACTGGCTGCAGAAGATGCTGTTGGTTTCTTTACCTGAATATCAGGAGGTACACCATACTCAGGAAGCAAAAATACTGCTCTGCTCTTTGACTATTCCTTTTCCTTTTGATGTCCTTTGATTTCAAGAAGCAAACCAAGAAGCTGTCAAGTTTTCCTTTGATTTTATGTAGTTTCTCCATCTGGCTTGCTGTTTCTTAGGGTATATTTCAAGACAGATGGGTTTGGAAAAATACAGATGTGGAAAGAAAGTTGTCAGAGATTTCTCTGTTTTAATTTACAGTGATTTTTGCTTTCTTTTTTTTTTTTTTTTT